>CM067498.1:5587145-5615422 GCA_034552555.1 Semaprochilodus insignis
ACATACACCTATCATCAATAGCTGCACAAATAGTTGCACCCAGAAAGAATCAACTGACAGGAGTGAAACTTGGTTGGTAGGTTTGATATTGTGAGACATGCTAATGAAGTTTTACATTCAGCCGTGCATGTGTCGTAAGCAAGGATGAGCCTAATCGCTGTACCTGATTGACCCAACAGCCACGATTGCAGGCATTCAGTGAGCAGTGATGCCCTCCACGGGTCATCCTGTTAGTGTTAGCACCATTGGCAGATGGCTGCACCATTGGCAGATTAGCAGACGGACTACATGCATGCAGACCGTTACGATGACTGGCCTTAACACCACGTCAACGTTGCCAAAGACTGCAATGGTGTCGTGCCAGACTGTCATGGAGTGACTCAGAATGACAGCGGGTCATCTTCAGTGACGAGTCCCACTTTTGTCTTGGTGGAGATGACCAATGAATTCGTGTGTGGAGGCACTGTGGTCAGCACCAAGATGAATGAGTTGTTGTCACGCATCACATGTCCAGGCCTGGTGTCACTCCACCTCCACCCCTACCGCACAATCTGCAGGAACTGTGTGAGAATATTCAAGCTGCATGGGATGGGTTATCACAGGACACCATTAGGAACCTCTACAACTCCATGCTGAGATGTCTGGTATGTTACGTCAGCAAACATGGCGGCCCGACGTCATACTGAGAGACACTACTACTGTATGTGTAGCTGAGTAAATATTACCCATATCAGTCTAAATGTATCATCATTTATTGTTCCTGGTAACCTTTATCTTCCTTCCCAATAGCATTGCAATCAATCCCACACTTCCTTCTGGGTGCAGCTATTCTTTTGATGATGAATGTATGTGCTGTATATTTTGTAATGTATTTTTAAGAAGCATAAACAGTTACTGGGTAAAGGGTTTCTCCAGGCTGCCACACATTTTGGATAGTTAATAAACTGCACTGTAGATACTGTGACCCTGTGGCTGGTAATGACTATCATAAAGATTTCTCTGCAAGGTTTCATCACTCATCAAAACACTCATCAAGCAACTTTACATCTCAGTGACTGAACTGTGCAGAAATGTAGAAAGAAAAAAAATCCCCCTTTCACAGTCCTAAACCATATTTTCCTAGAAATGCTCAGCTCGTATGATGTGCTACATATTCCTTGCCAACTTTGCAAGTGTCTACTACAGTTCCAGGCCCGGCTGGAGGATCTGAGAAGACTGCAGCTCCTTGGGTGGGGGCCTTAAAGCAATAGCAATTTGAACATGGCCTTTTCCTTACAAATGACATTGTGGGGGTGTGTTAGGGTGTGTTGGGCTGGTGTGAGTTGATCAGACACAGCAGTGCTGCTGGAGTTTGTAAACATTGATTGATGTCCAATCACTGTCCACTCTATTAGACACTCTTATCCTATAAAATCAGTGGCGATACCCCACCTGCTGCCCAGTTGGTGAACTATTCTCAGTCCAGCTGTGTCACTGAGGTGTTTCTCTACAATGTTGGCCCCGAATCAGCCTTCAGACCAACCAGCTTGACACATCTGTTGATTGATCTGCTTTTTGAGTACTACTTGTCTTGTCTGTATGACCACATACAGTATAATGCGTTTATCTACGATGCAGTAGCAAAGTCTGAGACACCTAACGTGTTTAAGATGGTAGTAACTTCATGGATGATGGGGCTATAAATACCTGCGGGTGTGAGTGACGGGATTCATAGATTGAGAAGAGGTGGTACAGTGCAGGGAATGTCTCGTTTCATGTGTGGGAAATGGCTCCAAAGCAGATGTTAATGATTGGCTAAAAGGAGTGACTGCATTTGGGTGTGCCAAATGCCATAGTGTGAAGTAAGTACCTGAATCTGCAGGTGAATGGAAGTGTACAGTAATACGGGTCTACCAGCAGTGGCTAAAATCCCAGTCTACAGGGAATTCTCCTCAGAATTGTGCCAGGGAAGGCATCCACCAAATCTGGCCCAACAATTCTTTGATGCAAGAGTGTCTGAACATGTTGTCTACATCCAGAAACTTGTCCAGTCCATGGCAAATCCAGTCACAGATGTTTAAAATTAGTTATTAGTTAGTAATTAGGTAATAAGCAGTGTATAAGGTGTTAATAAGCATTTATAACACATTAATAAAAAGGGCAAAACTGAGCTCTTCTATCTTATGAATATGAAAATGTATTAAAACCGGTAGGTTTAGTGCTGATTGAAGGAAAAAATTAATAAACATCAAAATCTGAGCTTTAACAGTATAAAACAATGTGTTAGACTTACAACAGGTCACTTTTGATCCTCTAATTTATGTGTTATAATTGCTTATTCTTGATTTGAAGGTGTTTATGATCTAACCATTAATAGACTAATTTTCAACCATTCATAAACCTTTATAAGCAAAGTCTTACTCAAAACTGGTACCAACATTTGTAATATTTTACTCTGTGTCACCCTCAACTCTGTATTCTTGTATGTAGGGGTGGAGGTAGAGTGACACCAGGCCTCCTGGATGTGTGACACTTGACAACAAACCATTCATCTTGGTGCTGACTGCGGTGCCTCCACACACGGATTTGTTGGGCGCCTCCACCAAGACAAAAGCGTGACTTGTCACTGAAGATGACGTGCTGCCATTCTGAGTCACTCCATAACAGTCTGGCACGACAGCAATGCAGTCCTTGGTGTTAAGGGCAGTCGCTGTAACCGTGTACAGGCATGTAGTCCTGTGTCGTGCAGCCGCCTGCCAATGGTGCTGCACTAACAGGATGACTCATGGAAGGCATCACTGCTCGCTGAATGTCCTCAATCGCAGCTGTTGTACAGGTACAGTGATAAGGCCCGTCCTTGCTTGTGTGGCCAAGCATGAAACTTGAATCATTCGTATGTCTCACAATGTCAAACCTAGCCACCAAGTTTCATTCCTCTGGGTTGATTCCTTCTGGGTGCAGCTGTTTGTGCAACTGTTCTTTTGATGTTGAGTGTATGTAAGCTGCTAACGCAGTTAGTAACTATGGGTTTGGGAGACTCACCTCTGCTCAGGTTGCAAGATTGTTGGTTTTATGAGAGAAAAGCCATTAACACATTCTCTACATGTGCATGTGCATGCGTGTGTGCCTGCATGCAAGCCTCCACGCTGTCCTCTGTGTTATGATTCCGCTGTCATTTCTCTGTTGATTGCTGTTTGGTCTCTGCATTAATTCTCCGGCTTTTTTGTGCGCCGCACATCGGCCTTCATTTTCAGCGGCTGCCTTTGTAGATGTCACTTAACACTGAAGCCGTCTGAGCTTAACCGCTTTTCCTTGCACGTCTACAGCTCCACACTGCTGCAGCCATCAGCTCACTCCCCAGCTACCTGTCAATAGATGAGTCACCAACACTGAACACAGAGAGAGAGAGAGAGAGAGAGAGAGAGAGAGACAGAGAGAGAGAAACATGGGTGGGGAGGTGGTAAGTAGCAGTGCTTAGAGGAAAACAGAGCGAGTGAGAAGAAAAGGAGGAGAAGAAAAATGTATATATATATGAAAAAGGTGGTCATGAAAAGCCGGTCATGAATAGCTGGTCCAGCTGTGAGGGCCCAGGTGCAGAATGCATGATGCAGTCAAAGGCTAAGAGACCTCTTTTATATCGAGGGGCCCTTCTCTCTCTTTCTCTCCCACTGTTTCCTGCTCTCTGTCCTTTTTTCTCTTTCTATCTACAAGGCTAAGAGTTCTCTTTCATAGCAAATGTCTCCCTCTCTCTCTCTCTCTCTCTCTCTGTAGACTGCCTCAGGGAGCATGTGGCTTTCATTAAGCCCAGTTGCCAGTTGTCGTGGAATAGTCTGAGTTTTAAGGTGCTAAACTCTGCCAGTGAGATTATGTTGAATACGATAAGCCCTTGCATTTATACAGTTACATTTATGCACTCCTGCCATTCATAAAGACCTCAGAATTAACCCTTTGATTGCTGGGCTGGCGATCATCAAACCCATCAGAGCAGAACACCTTTAAATATAGGGGTACAGGCACTTTCTTATGGATTGCTGTTTTTTGAATGGACCATTATATATAAACCGGTCTTTATACAGTGTATCATCACTGTCAAAAGCAAAACATGGATCTCCATTTTATGCATTTTGTGGTAGGGGTGGAGGTGGAGTGACACCAGGCCATTTGGACGTGTGACGCGTGACAACAAACCGTTCATCTTGGTGCTGACCACGGTGCCTTCACACACGGATTGGTTGGTCGTCTCCACCAAGACAAAAGGGGGACTTGTCACTGAAGATGACCCGCTGCCATTCGGAGTCACTCCATGACATTGCAGTCTTTGGTGACGTTGACGTGGTGTTAAGGGCAGTCGCCGTAACGGTCTGTGTGCATGTAATCCTGCGTCGTGCCGTCGTCTGACAATGGTGCTGGCACTAACAGGATGACTCATGGAGGCCATCACTGCTCACTGAATGTTCGCAATCATGGCTGTTGGGTCAGTCAGGTACAGCGATAAGACCCGTCCTTGCCTAATGTTATGTGTGTGGGCGAGCATGAAACTACGCATGTAACAATAGGCCTCAGAATTAACCCTTTGATCCCTGGGCTGGCGAATATCAAACCAATCAGCGTAGAACACCTTTAAAAACAGGTGTAATCAGTTTACAGGCACTTATTTATGGATTGCTGTTTTTTAAAGGACCATTATATATAAACTAGTCTTTATACAGCATATCGTCGCAATCCAATGCAAAACATATATCTCCATTTTGGTACTTTTTATATTTATGCGTCATTGGAACACAGAAGCTGCGGTGTGAAAATTTCATGATGAATGGACTAACAGAAATGGCCCAAATTTGCTTGGATGCAAAATGCCTGGTTCTATTGACTAACATTATAATTAAATCAGGTTTTTACCCTCTTCTGTAAAGTTGCCATTTTGGAGAGCAACAACATGTATATAGTGTATATAATTCACTGAGTGTGCCCATGAACTGCATAATAGCTTTCAGGTTAGGGATATTAAGACCATGTTGTCAAACTGTATGATGCTAATTAATGGTGGATAAACCAAATAAACAGAAAGAAAGAAATAATTGAAATCAATCCAGAAGTAGAGAGATTATAATACTGTATAATTTGCATGTGTTCTTGAATAATTGAAAGAAGTAGCATTACAGACCATATGGAGTGCATGTACTGGTGCGAGTCTCTCTGTAAAGACTAAAATCAGCATTTTGGGGTGTTTTTTGGGCCATGATATAATTAATACCACACACAGAGGCTCAAATAACAGCCCAGCTTCAAGTTCAGGTCTCAGTATTCCACTGCTGAAGATTGTGTAGAGTGTCATGTGACCATAGGTGAGTGAGGGCTCATGGGAAGCAATGGACTCACAGTAAGAGTGGCTTGAATCTTGTAAATAGTTGTGACTGTGTGGATATTTTGTGCAGCAAGGTTGGTTGTGTCGGTCTGTGCTAGGCTTCGGTGTAAGTGGGGCTGTGTTGATGTCTACTATGTACAGGATGACACTCTTGGTGACCTGCCTGCTTCCCATCCGTTTCAGCCAGTACTAGTTCTCACTGCTGCCAAAAGAGCTTTGATCTAAAGCAATAGGTTTCCTGAGTCTTTTCCTTCATGCCCAAGCTACAGTAGGATGACAACACTCACATCCTCAGAAGACCAATTAACCAGGTTAAGACTGGGTTCTCATTTACTGCTCTTTCAGTGCACTCACAGTCATCAGATTCGATTGTTTCCCATCAGAGAGGTTTCCAAATCCCAAAAAACCTGCGTAGTGCAGCTTTTAATAATCTGTTAAGTTTTTTTTTTTTTTAATTAATCTATTAAGTTTATGCTGTTGATTAGGGTTTTTTGTCATTTTATGTTTAATTTATTAGGCATGTTTGTATACAATTAATAATCAGATATTAATGTAGTTTGTTTACTTACTTTGGTTGCGTCTCTAATGAGTTTATGCTCTAAAAGTTGGCCACTCCATCCACCAGCATAGGTTAGCTAAAGCTAGCAGTTAATTTTAACTAGGGTACAATCAAGGCTGTGCAGGTTGGGGGTAACGTTAATGGAGTGAGTCATATGTGATTTAACTTAATGTTAATATCGTTTTGACTAATGTTTCATTCCAATATTACAAGTAGACAGGTCAGTGTTCCTGTATAAGCTAAATGACATGCTACGCACAACTTTAATTACAGTATTTGAGTAGTCAGTTAATTATATATTAAAATTAGTGTGGAAAAACATGAAATCAACACTGGCTCTACCTAATGGTAGGAAAGAAAGCTAATGCCACCCGTTTTTATTTTATTACATAACATCTTTTATACTGTTATATATTCTTTCTCCTCATCATGGACAGATTTTTACCCTCGCCAAATCTGTGCCACACGCCACTGCAGAGCTTCTCCACTGAACATAAAAACTAAAAACAACTTAAAATAGAACTGGAATGTGGTTGCAGTAACTTCAGGCTCCTGCAGAAGATGATGGGGCTATAAATACCTGTGGGGTGTGAGTGACGGGATCCATAGATTGAGAAGAGGTGGTACAGTGCAGTGAATGTCTTGTTCCATGTGTGGGAAATGGCTCCAAAGCAGATGTTAATGATTGGCTAAACGGAGTGCTTGCATTTGGGCGTGCCAAAGACCATAGTGTGAAGGAAGTAGCTGAATCTGCAGGTGTATGGAAGCGTACGGTCATACGGGTCTACCAGCAGTGGCTAAAATCCCAGTCAACAGGAAATTCTCCTGGCAATTGTGCCAGGGAAGGCATCCACCAAATCTGGCCCAACTGATCAATTCTTTGACGCAAGAGTGTCTGAACATTGATGTGGCCTACATCCAGAAACCTGTCCACCCCATGCCAAATCCAATCACAGCTGTTATTCATGCTTGCTATTAGGTATGTTTCAGTCACAGGTTTGAACATGCATGTAAAGGGTCCAGAGAAGCAGTGTAGAGAAGAAGAGTCCATTGAGCCGGTAAAACTACTGGCTGGCAAATCTCCCAGTATTATTGATCAGCCTGAGCCTGGAGGGTCCCAATATAAAAACGGGGAGACCAGTCACATCATGGTCCCTGTGGGGCCCCAGTAGTTAAGCCACTGGGTTTAATTACTGTAAAAGCTAGATGTTGTCACGCTGCAGACCCTTTGATGCACTTTGGTTGATGCACTTGCAAAGTCGCCACATGCGCTAAAACAATCTGTAATTGCAATACAAAACGTGACCTAGCTTTCATGCCTGTATGCATTTACACACTTACCTCATTCACACATAGGGGTGTTTTCCATCCATCTGCTTTTTGGTCTGCAAAGTCACTGAACGCTGTGAAACCTGTTGTACTCACCCGCTCGCACCGAGCTCGCGCTGATGTTCAAAGCACACAAATCTGCCGCCAAACCTCCAGAGAGGCCCCAAAAGAACTAATAAAGCGCTAAAGCATGCCTTGGGTAATAAAGTCACAGTGAGAGAATAGAACAGGAAGAAATGTGAGAGACCTGAAGGGACTCAAAACAGATTCATTACAAATTGATGGAACCAGCAACTTTAAATGTAGTTGTGTGGCTCTAAAAATCTAATAAAGTCTTAGCGAAATATAAAGCAGGAGAAGGTGAGGAGGGGAGGGGAGGGGATTCAGAGCCGCATTCACCAGAGAATTCTGCAGTTTTAAAATTACTCTGGAATCTTGATTAACTTCAACACTCCCACAGTCAATATTCCGACCAACGTCATCCGGTGCCTACTCACAGGCCTGTGCCATAACTCATTTATAATATTCCATAAATCTTCGCCCCCTTCACTTGTGCACGGTGAGTAAATGAATACGAGATTTCAGGCGGGTGGTAGCTCAGCTGTCACGAAGCCAGGCGTTCGCTGTAGCGCCAGAGAAAATCAACAAGTCGCGTACCACATACCTACACACTGTTCGACTCCAACACACTCTCTTAGTCAGCACCCGCACGCGAGCGTACGCAGAGGTGGCACGATTCCGACCCTCGGCGTCCCCAGGAGGCCGGACCTTAGCATAATACAGCAGTCTGACTTAATCGTTCTGCTGCATTTATAAAATAATCGCTATTTTCATCAGGGAGGTTGTTTACATGAGGTCACTGCAACTGATTCAGCTGAAGCTAGTCCAACAGTTGTGCCAAAAGGGTGTGAATTTCAAATACAACTTGGGCAAACTTCGTGTGGGCTGTTCTGCAATTCTTATTCAGAACAATGGAGTGAAGGAAAACAGATCTAAGTAAATGCATGAGAACATTGTGTTCCATAACTACAGTCTGCTTACAATACAGGTAATATGCCTGTGACTCCATATGCAACATAAATCTACAATCATATTATTGTCTATTAATGTGCATATATATATATACATCCCTATTCAATCAGACTTTCTAACTTAATTTCTAATTAAATGATTTTATTTAATGCCAAATTCAAAACATAAAAAAGTGTTTTAAGTCTAGTGGTTTTATCATGTTTTATTTCTATTATTCCAGATATTTTTACATTTTAATTATGTAAAAAATATACGTATTTTGTATTAAAAGGTGCTATAATAAATACATTTGCCTTGCCCCGGTGATGCAGCTGTCTTCAGTTCTTGCTTGTTCCTGCAATGTTTTACATTCAGTTTTGGATTCAGTGAAGTGCATGCTTGACTGGACTGATGTCAGTTGGTTGACAGAGCATTGCAAAAGTCTTGGGTTGCTTTTGCAGTATGCTTCAGGTCATCGTTCACCTGCACTGTGATGCACCGTTTGGCTGAATCTAAGCATATAATATAGTAGTATGCACTTCAGAATTCATCCTGCTACTTTTGTCAGCAAATCACATCGTCAGTAACTACACAGGAACCAGTTCCACTGGCAGTAGGACATCCCCATGCCGTAACCCTAACTCCAGATGAGGTGGTATTCTTTAGAGGCTGAGCAGTCCCCCTCTTGTCCCCCCATACTCTTCTCTTACCACCATTCTGGTATAAGTCGATCCATGTCTTATCTGTCCATAAGATACTGAACCAAAACTCAAATGTAATCGCCCTAATTTTGGTTTTCCTCTCTTGATTGTTGTTGGCACCAAAGCAGATGTTAAAGATTGGCTAAATGGAGTGACTGCATTTGGGGGTGCCAAAGACCATAGCGTGAAGGAAGTAGCTGAACCTGCAGGTGTATGGAAGTGTACGGTCATGGGGTCTACCAGCAGTGGCTATAATCCCAGTCTACAGGAAACTCTCCTCAAAACTTAAATGTAGTCGCCCTAATTTTGGTTTACATCTCTTGATTGTTGTCTTTGACACAGATAGGCCGACCCCCTGGAAGGAATTCTTGACCACAATCATTTTTTCCATAGTCTTCCAGGATGTTTCTGAGCTGACCAGTGCATTCTTTCTTGTGAGAAAGGCACCAAATAGTTGGTTGCGCTCACTAACTACTTTTGCTATCTCTCTGATGGGTTTGTGTTGATTGTTCAGGCTTGCTTCATTGGTTGTGAAGCTCTATGGACTTTAACAGATTCCAAATGCAAATACCACGCTGCTTACCAGTAAGGGAAATCATGAGGGACTAAAACACACCTGGCCATGGAACAACAGCACAACCAAATGCCCAGTTATTTTTGAGGCCCTAAAAAAAAGTGGAACTACAAACGAGCATGGTTGTAATTCTTACAATGTCCACCCAACTTAGATCCAAATATTCTCCGACTAAAGCTGAAAGATTGAGCTCATATTCATTACCTGATTTCAGCTCCTACATGGTGCACTAGATGACTAAAATTGCAGTAATTTTATCGATATAAATATGGACCTAACTGTAGCTTCTGTTGCAAGCTGTGTGGCAGTTTGAAGGAGAAGTGCAACCCATTTTTAAACGACCTGATGGAGAGAAGCTCAGTGGACAACTTCAAGCTGTGACTAATGTCTGGAGAAGATGGAAACCAAAATAGGATCAAAAAGTGGATGAGGACATTCAGTCTACCCCTGAGACCTGAGAAAGAGAGAGAGTCTAGAGAGAGAGGATTCATATCCTGTAAGAATGTTAATCACGCTGATTCTTCTGAACAAAATGGAAACAGACTGTTTTTCCAAGCCATTTTGGGACCCAGAAGGAATCAGCCAGCAGGAATGAAGCTTGGTGGGTAGGTTTGACATTGTGAGACATGCAAACATTCACGCTCAGCCATGCAGTGTAAGCAAGGATGGCCTTATCGCTGACCCAACAGCCACAACTGTGGACATTCAGTGAGCAGCGATGCCCTTCGTGAGTCATCCTGTTAGTACCAGCACCATCGGAGGGAACTGCATGATTCAGGACTACATGCACACTGACCATTACAGCGACTGCCCTTAACACCACGTCAGTGTCACCAAAGACTACAATGGTGTCGTGCCAGACTGTCATGGAGTGACTCAGGATGGCAGTGGGTCATCTTCAGTGACGAGTCTCGCTTTTGTCTTGGTGGAGACAAATCTGTGTGTGGAGGTGTGGTCAGTGCCAAGATGAGCGGTTTGTTGTCACGCGTCACATATCCAGAAGGCCTGGTGTCACTCCACCTCCACCCCTACCGCAAAATCTGCAGGAACTGTGTGAGAATATTCAAGCTGCATGGGATGGATTATCACAGGACACCATTAGGAACCTCTACAACTCCATGCTGAGACGTCTGGCTGGTTGTATTAGTAAACATGGGGGCCTGATGCCATACTGAGAGACCCTACTTCTGTATGTGTAGGTCAATAATTATTATCAGTCTAAATGTGTCATCATTTATTGCTCCTGGTAACCTTTATCTTCCTTCCCAATAGCACTGCAATCCCACACCGCAGCTATTCTTTTGATGATGCGTGTATTTAAGTGTCCTGACATTATGATACGAGTACATCTGTAGGTGCTGCATATTTTGCTAGGTAATTTATCAACACAAGGATGGAAAATCAGTCATAACCAGTCTGGCTTTCTTGTGTAGCATGTTTTAAAGTTCACAGTCGCTGGTGTGTATTTCACTTGGGCAGTTGTGAGCAGGAGTGACAGCCGGTCCTATTTTCCCATGTTTAGCGTCTCAGGCTCGGAAGCAGTGATATTCTGAGCTGTTCACAGAAGGCAACAGTTTTTCTTCGTGTTCAAGCCTACTAAAGACCAACATGACAGGCAGACACGCGCCATGGCAACCACGGGGGTCATGATTCCCAAAGCACCCCTGGAAGCCCAGACCAGCTTAGGAGTGAGCGATTGCACCCACACTAATGAGAGCAACGTGTGTGTGTGTGTGTGTTGGTGTGTGTGTGTGTGTGTGTGTGTGTGTGTGTGTGTGTGTGTGTGCGAGAGAGAGAGAGAGAGAGAGAGCAGACAGATGGAGGAAGCGAAAAGGTCATAGGTTATAATGAGCTTTGATTGCTGATATATATGGGCATACAGTATATACTGTATATATCAGAACAAAACCTTGAATCTCCATTTTTGTTGTTTTCCGGATTTGTACATAATTTGAAAACGCTCATTGTCTTTTATATTTCCTGTCAATTTCACGATCAGTGGACCAAGAGAAAAAGTCCAAAATTATCTGGTATATAATTTTTATTTATTACTCATTAATTTAATTTGGTAGTATTTAGTTTATTAGATGGTTCATAAGATTATCAGTAACACATCAGGAACATACCGGTGATGTAGCAGTAGAGAAGCATCTGAATACATTTAAGTCTTACACTGTTTGATGTACTGCTAATACATCATTTACAGTAAGCAGATGTATTGTTGATATGTTAATGAGAAGCTTAAATTGTTACTTCCTTTAAGCAAAACCTAAATTTACCTAACCCTACTGCAGCCCTAATCCTAACCCTAACCCAAAGCCTAACCCTAACCCTGGCCCAAATCCTAACCTTAGCCTCAAGACAAAGCCTAACCCTACCATTGGCCCTAATCTTAACTCTAACATTAACCCAAACCCTAACCGTCACCCTGGCCCTAATCCTAACCTTAATCAAAACCTAATTTGGTTACACTCCTGATACAGGACGGCATGAGCAGCATGTCTATAACAGAGGATTGAAGGTGTTTAGATGGTCTGTATCATACCTGTTACAGGTTCAGTGACTTCTCAGGTCTAGAGATATAAACTCAGACATACACACAATCATACACACTTCATTAGAACTCTCTTGATGATCTTCTGAATGTATTCAGATGTTTTGTTGCTGCTGCTTTGTCACTGAAATGGCGAGTTTTTACTTCATCTGATTGAATCACTCAAACTAAAGTCACTTTTATTTTTAGCTGTTTTTATTTTGCCTGCGTGGTCTTAAAGCAATAACTCAAACAATCCAAATTGGGATATTGAAATTAGCAATGTGTGATCATGAGTAATAACAATTCATGAATAAGTACAGTGCACTGTATTACTTGTTTATTTCTGTGGTCGTATCTTTTTTTAGTCTGTTTATTGTGGGTGCAACTCAACCCACGTACTGCTGTGTAACTCGGTGGTACTGTTACTTTACTAGAAGTGGTGACTCTCCTTACAATGCCCACTGCAGATTACACATGCATGCATGGGTTTGGTATTTATATTAGAAATAGAATTCTCATTGCAGTTCTCCCTTTCACTCCTGTACCCATCAAAAGTATGATATGACATGTAAATAATGTTATAACAATATTACATGAAATTACATGAAAGGTCTCATTATTAACAGGAAACTCTTGGGGGTGTTTACACCTAGCTATTCATGCAGTCAGGTAAAATCCCGGTGTAATGTCTGACCACATGTTAACATGTTAAAACACATGTTAATTCAAGGTGTGAACAGGCCTTTAGTGTCATGCAACACGTAAGACATCTGGTTTCTATTAGTGATGTACTGATCCAACGTTAGGATCAGATATAGGTCACGATACTGACAAAATTAGCTGGATCAGGTATTGGATCATTTGACCGATCCATGGGGTTGAGACTTTCATTTTAATTCCTTTGCGATGTGTGCTATGCCATATGTCAGTAGCTTGTCTGCCGGTAAACTTGACTAATCTTGGCCCAAATCCTAAAATTAACTTCTACCCAAAACCTAATCCTAACCCTTACCCTGGTCTTAATCCTAACCTAAACTTCTACCCAAAACCTAATCCTAACGCTTACCCTGGTCCTAATCCTAACCTAAATTTATACCCAAAACCTAATCCTAACCCATACTCTGATCCTAATCCTAACCTAAACTTCTACCCAAAACCTAATCCTAACCCTTACCCTGGATCTAATCCTAACCTAAACTTCTACCCAAAACCTAATCCTAACCCTTACCCTGGTCCTAATCATAACCTAAACTTCTATCCAAAACCTAATCCTTACCCTGGTCCTTATCCTAAGCGAAACTCCTAAACTTCTACCCAAACCCTGATCCTAACCCTTACCCTGGACCTAATCCTAACCTAAACTTCTACCCAAAACCTAATCTTTACCCTTACCCTGGTCCTTATCCTAAGCAAAACTCCTAAACTTCTACCCAAAACCCTAATCCTTACCCTTACCCTGGTCCTTATCCTAACCTAAACTTCTACCCAAACCCTAATCCTAACCCTTACCCTGGTCCTTATCCTAACCTAAACTCCTAAACTTCTACCCAAAACATAATCCTAACCCTTAATCCCAGTCCTAATCCTAACCTATACTTCTACCCAAAACCTAATCCTAACCCATACTCTGGTCCTAATCCTAACCTAAACTTTTACCCAAAACCTAATCCTAACACATACCCTGGTCCTAATCCTAACCTAAACTTCTACCCAAAACCTAATCCTAACCCTTAACCCACTCCTAATCCTAACCTAAACTTCTACCCAAAACCTAATCCTAACCCTTACCCTGGTCCTAATCCTAAAACAAGCATTTACAAACAGGAACAACAACATGGAGCAAGTCAAAGGCCCAGCCGTATGGAGGAATCTTGTTTTGCAAACTTAGTAAAGTTCAAGTCGGTCCTGATGCCTCATGTCTCTCCGCCATAGTGACGTATGTGGTTTATTAATTCAACAATGGTATTGGATCAGTATCAGGTATTGACCGATCTACACAGTTTGTGTTGGTATCAGTGTTAGAACTAAAAAACAGTTGGGTCAGTGCCTCCCTAGTACCTAACACCACCACTGTGAACAAATTCTGACCCAGTAAGATTTCCTGTAATGGTGAACTTCATTTCAAACCACCCTGAATGACATTCTACAACCTTTAACACTGATCATTCGAAGTTAACAGCGTGGCAGCAAATTCATTGCAGTCATTTCAAACCTTAGGGGCCTTATGATCCATGTTCACAAACCTGAAGAACACGGCTGTGCTTAACGTGTCATTCAACAGAGGATTAATCCCTGTGCAGGTACATGAAAAGTGTTTGCTTAATGTTTATGACAAACAGCCAGCTGTGATAAAAGATGAGGGGGAGTCAAGCGGGTTGTTTGTCAAAAAAGGGAAAAGAAAATCATAAACACGCGGAAAGTAAAATATTATAACAGCAAAAGCAACACTGTCAACCCCGCCGCCATGTCAGTGCCTATTACAGTAATAACTGCTTTATTTTCCTAACATCACTGAAGAGAACAAGAGGGTCTAACAAGACTGGGCCAGATCATTCAGAACGAGCTGTTTATGATCTAAAAGCCTGAACTTAGCCTGCCCTGGAGCTGATCTGGAGTGCAATACGAGTGCTGGAATATAATGTATATTCAACCATCATAAGTAAGCTCACCAGACAAAAAATAAGTCACCTGTGACTGAAATGTACCTAATAACATGTAATACCTCCACAAGCACCAACACTGCTTCTGCCCTGCTGCAGCTTCTGCAGGTCATTTATCCCCGCAGTCATTAGACTCCATTCACCCATCCTCCATCACCTGTTTTTCAGTCTGCACTAGAACTCCTTCATAATGTTCTCTGTAATAATGCACCAGCACTTTTGTTCTAACTATTAATGTAACTACCCCATCCCATATATCTACATACTGCACATCTGTGTTACATCTTGCTATACCTTGTACTTTTGCACTTTAGGAACAGCCACATCTCCATTTTATTGTATTCTATTACATCTTTATTTTTCTTTTTGATTTGTTTTGTTTTTTTGTATATTCTATTTTGTTTGTTCTTATCTATTTTGCTTTATTATTTTTGTAGCGTCTATGTGTACTATGTGTCTCACCGGTATGTAAGGTGCTGTAACACAGTAATTTCCCCTGGGGATCAATAAAGTGTTATCTTATCTTATCAGCTGCGATTCAATTTGGGATGGAGTGGACAAGTTTCTGGATGGAGGCCACGTCAATGTTCAGACACTCTTGCATCAAATAATTGATCAGTTGGGCCAGATTTGGTGGATGTCTTCCCTGGCGCAATTCCCAGGAGAGTTTCCTGTAGACTGGGATTTTAGCCACTGCTGGTAGAACCGTATGACCGTACGCTTCCATACACCTGGAGATTCAGCTACTTCCTTCACACTATGGTCTTTGGCACGCCCAAATGCAATCACTCCTTTCATCCTATCATTACCATCTGCTTTGGAGCCATTTTCTACACATGGATCGAGACATTCAGTGCACTGTAGCAGCTCTTCTCAATCTATGAATCCTGTCACTCACACCCTGCAGGTATTTATAGCCCCATTACTCTTTTTAGCAAGTTACTACCACCTTAAACACGCAAGATGACTAACTGTTTTGTGCGGGGAGCTTACCTCCCACTGATTCACCCCTATTCACTTTTTCAGTGATTGCAGTAATCTCCTGCTAAATGTGCGCGTGTAGCTTGGCTATTTGCATGACTATGGGCATGGTGGTTTCCATTTTCAGATCAACTAACAGGCCGATGCTCAGCTCATTTGCAAACAGTTGGTCCAGCAACAGAGAGCAGAGACAGCAGTGTGTGCATCTGCTGTGCTGGTTGTATGTGTGCACAGCTGTATCTTGTCATCTCTGCCCAAACAATTCACATACACATACAGTATATGCTGCTAGAATTTCAGCACCAACCCAACTTCAATCATCAGACATACCATGCACAACTATTATCGCTGCTGTGGAGCAACAGCTGGTCTGTTTTCTCTTTTGCCCTGTGCTTAATAGTTGTATAGTAATTGTATGTTTGTATGTACAGAAGGAAAACTGTTGGTAGAGTATGTCTGTAGTTACTGTCTGCATTTTCTGTCTGCACTGTTGTCTGTGTGTCAGAAACAAAGAACTTGGACCGACGCTCACAGAGCTAAAAGTCAGATGAGCTTTATTATACAATCAGGCAGTTGAACACAGCCCCAAAACACGACCAAACATGAAGGGAGGAAACGAGATCAGAGTCGAGGAACAGGCTAAGGTCAGAACCAGGGAAGGCAGTCAGCGAGGCAACCAAAGTAGGAGGGAAAACAAGGAGAGTGGTCGGAGGGGCAAAAGGAGGTCGAAAGCCAGAGAGTAGATCAGAACGATAAAGCCAACAGGGATAAGGAAGAGGTGGGTAGTCAAGGAACAAAAGGGGTCAGAAAACACAGGAGAAAATGAAAAACTGTGTGTGTGTGTGTGTGTGTGTGTGTGTTGGGGGGTGTGGCTTATATGCAGACTGGGTGAATGAAGACAGGTGTGCTAATACTCAGGAGACCTAAAACGGGAATGATTGTTAGACTGGGGACAAGTGGGTGTGACGTCATCTGGTGATGCACTCTGGGAAGTTGAGTTTGGGAGAGCGGCGGAGCCAGGGAAACCCGGAAGCATGACACCGTGATAACCCAGCAATCAGTGAACATTCCCAGAATGTTTAATCTAATGCTCAAAGAACCTTTTAAAGATGTTTGTAATAATGTCAAATAATGTTCCTATAATGTTAAATGTTAACTAAGGCTGAATGTCTTAACTGCAGCATTCAGAGCATGTTCTGAGGATGTACTCAGGGCCACAGATTATGTTATATAATAACAATAGAAGAACATTCTCATCACAACATTCGGAAAATGTTTGATGGATGTAAATGAGACCTGAAATGACAGAATGCCTTTAGAGAACGTTTTCCTACCTGTAGAAAGAACATTCCAGGAACCAAAAGAAAACTTCCCGCTGTAAACATTAATGGAACATTGCACTGCATGTTCTCAGAATGTTCTTAGAACAAATCATTCCTAGCTGGGAAATGTAGCACCATGTCCCAGAGGTACTATATTTTGTTCCTCTCTGAAAATAAACGTCATTTCATGACGTGTATTTTAGAGGTATTTAGAGTCATTAGAGGTATAGTTACAGTTGCTGGGCTATGAAGGACCAACTGGGTGATTCAGTTTGCTACAGCGCCACCCTGAGGCAGACCAGCACTGTGTCTCTAGTTAGTTAGTAATGACAAAGACAGAAGTAGCCTGAGGATTGTGGGCGAACCAGCCAAGCAATGATCTTTCCCTGAACTTGTATACATACAACATAATGTCATAATGTGTTTATTTAAGGGGGTTGTGGGATATCAGTGTTTGTGTATAAGTGTGCATGTGTATAAGTTCAATAGTCCTATATATTGTTGGTGGGTTTTGCCATTTGTAAAACCATTTGTTACCCTCTGTTAAGAGTTGCGTTCCCGGAACAGAACTTTTTATGCATTTTACGCATTCACGGCAGGATCTGAGTCCTGGGAAAGGGTTATCATCATCAGGGGTATATAGCTGTTAAAGAATGAACCAAATACCTTTAGGCTATTGTTGGTTAGGAGAGTTGACCATCTGGTCAATCAACACCAGCATACCTAGTTCCAAGACTACACCCCTTGTGTATGACCTTGGTACTTTAAGGTGGGTGAAACGGGCTATAAAAATTGTTTGTTATATAAATATTGTTTTTGGACAAAAGCTGAGATTCAACTGCCTCGCAAAGAAAGAGATCAACTTCAGGGTCCAAGGGGTTTAATAAGGGGTCCCGGACCTCCCAGGATCCCCTGTTTTTTGTGTCTTGTTGTACCACTTGAAGACCACTTACTGTAGTCTTCTTCTGAAGGCCTTCATCTGAAGCATGATTTTGGTTGTCGTGGTGTTTCGGCTACATACATTTATTCATTGTTCAATAATCATTCATTCACAAAGCTATTTATTAATCCTTGCAATGCAGTGCAAATGAAAATGCAGTTTGCACTAGACGTCCACAAATCCACAAACTCATGCTCCTCCGTGAGTCAATTTAGGGCATTTTCTTTCTGCAGGCCTCTGGTTTATTCCTGCGCTCAGAGATATGAATTGCATACTTGAATGGGACGAATTTTCATTCAGCCGTGGACTTTGCTCTGGAAGGATGTTTGGTATAAAGCTGCATTTGTTTGTGTTTTCTTTCCCTCTCTCCTCCTCTTTCGGCTCTGTTTTCATTACAGCTCCTCACAGCTTGGTGTGAATGGGAGAGAGAGAGAGAGAGAAGGAGAGAGAGAGAAGGATAGAGAGAGAAAGAGAGAGAGAGGTGAGTCATACTCAAACTCAATAGCCTCATACAAACACGCTCGGCGCAGAGGGGTGGATGACGTCCTTTTCGCTCCATTCCAGCATCAGCTATGACCATGAAAATAACATTACAGCAAAATAACATTACATTGACTCACATGATCTGTGGCTCCTAAAAGCTTTGCGCCTCTAAAGTGATAAATCACCAGCCTCGGATTAAGACGTTGCTTTCCTTTGATTGAACCTGAAAGTTTATTCCCTCCGTTCATTCTTGGCGGCCCACCGCACACATACGTACGTACTCCCTTCAAGCTCCGTTGCACGTGTGTCCGCCTCAGAGGACTAGCCTTGACCCATAAAACTTCATTAGACCAAATTAACGAACACAATATGCCACAGACAGCCAGAGAGTGGAGAGGCAAAACAAAGCAAAGTAAATCCCTGTCACACCTCATTCAGACTCATAGCAGTTTCTCTCTCTCTCTCTCTCTCTCTCTCTCTCTCTCTCTCTCTCTCTCTCTCTGTGAAGTGGGCCCTGGAGTGGCAGGATTTACTCGATGCTGTTTTTTAATTTTTGTTGCCAAGTGCAACACAGCTTGTACTGTAGATAGCTTGGAAGACATTGCTGTATTTGGCCATGTGCATTCGTTACTCTTATTCCGCAAGACTAGGCTCCAATCAGCATTCGTTCTGTAGAGCTACTGGTATCACTGCAAACACTAGCGCATACACTATGAGGCCTGAACAATTAAAAAAAAAATATCCTGCACAGTTTCGACAGGAATGAAACTTGGTGGGTAGGTTTGACATCAAGAGACATGCCAATGATTCACACATTCAGTCATCCTCCACAAGTCATCCTGTAAGTGCCAGCACCACTGGCAGACGGCTGCACAATGCAGGGCTACATGGACGTAGACCGTTATGACAACTACCCTTAACACCACATCAACGTCGCCAAAGACTGCAATGGTGCCATGCCCGACTGTCATGGAGTGACTCAGAATGGCAGCGGGTCATCTTCAGCGACGAGTCCCACTTTTGTCTTGGTGGAGACGACCAACAAATCTGTGTGTGGAGGCACCGTGGTCAGCACGAAGATGAATGGTTTTTTGTTGTCCGTAACATGTCTAGAAGGCCTGGTGTTACTCCACCTCCACCCCTACCGCACCATCTTCAGGAGCTGTGTGAGAATATTCAAGCTGCATGGGATGGATTATCACAGGACACCATTAGGAACCTCTACAACTCCATGCTGAGACGTCTGGAATGTTACATTAGCAAACATGGCGGCCCAACGCCATACTGAGAGACACTACGTATGTATAGTTCCAAAAATAGTTGCCACTTTTATCCTCATTCCCAGTAGCACTGCAGTCTGACACTTCCTTCTGGGTGCAGCTACTCTTTTGATGATGAGTGTATTTCTTGTTTGGTCAACTAGGCATTTTATATTGTCAGTATCAGTATATTAGTTTAGGCATGGATTATAAACCAGCACCGCAGCATCAGTTAGTAATATCATGCTGTTATTTATAACACTGGATAATTGGATAGTATATGGCTGCAAAGCTAAGGTAGCTAACTAGTGGGGTGTATGTTTCTATTACATTTATGGCATTTAGCTGACGCTCTTATCCAGAGCGACATACATGGTTATTCACATTACAGGTAGGCCAATGTAGTGTTACAAGTCTTGCCCAAGGACTCTTATTGGTGTAGCACAGCATAACCACCCAGATCGGGAATCGAACCCCAGTCTCCCACGAGGGGTGACAGCTCATTGGCAAGTAGAGGTGTTATCCATTGCGCCACACCAACCACTATTACTTGTTTCTACAGTAGCCTTGCAGCCATACTGAAATCTGAATGTACAATTTTCCTGTTTAACAGATAACAGTATGTAACAGATGCTAATAAAACCTTGCAGTGTAGGTTTATGGGTTAATTTAGCAGCTACATTGTTTTGGTCATAAAGCTCCCAGATGTTCTTCCAGGGCAGGAGATTCCGACACACTTAACCACAGCTAACCTCCCAAACAAGGGAGCATTAAATCTTTCTCTCAGCATTTCCTCTGCCAGAGCTTCTGTATTGTGTGCTGTTGCTACACTTTAAGGTTCTGCTTTCCTGGGCAGGTCCAGTTCCTGTTCAAGGCTAAGATGCTAAGACTAGGTTGTTCTGCGGTTGTTATATGTATGTGTGCAACTGCCCTCTTTCTCCTTTCTCCCAGCCAGCATGCCATGTTTGCACCTCGGAGGTGGGCCGAGCTCAGGCGAGCAGGTGGGGGGTTAACAAGGCCCTGTGAGGCACCTAATTGGTAGATCTGTCGTATAGCTGCCTGCTCCAAGAGACAACCTTTCCTGTTCTGTTAGTGTTCACATAATCATGTAGGAGGGGAGCGTTTGTGTGTATCCGTGCATGTGTGTGTGTGTGTCTTTGGTGAGGAGGGTGAGTGTAATAGCCCAAGCCTAAGGAATAGGCTGGCTTCTTTTTACACTGTAACCCTGATGACCTGATGACCATGTTTTCTTGGAACGGATGCAAATGATTCATCATATCCATTCAGTGCTTTCTTTGGTGAAGTCCCATCACCAAATCGTAACTACCACTTACTTGCATTAACATATATACACCCACCGGCCACTTCATTAGGTACACTTGCTCCACTGCTTGTTAAAGCAAATATCTAATCAGCCAATCACATAGCAGCAGCTCAGTGCATTTAGTCATGTAGACAAGGTCAAGATGACTTGCTTAAGTTGAAACTGAGTATCAGAACAGGGAGGAAAGGTGATTTGGTTGTTGGTGCTAGATGGGCTGGTCTGACCAGACTGGTTTGAGCTGATAGGAAGACAACAGTAGCTCAAATAACAACGTGTTGCAACCAAGGTCTGCAGAAGACTATCTTTAAATGCACAGCACATCTTGAAGCAAATGGGCTACAGCAGCAGAAGACCACACGTGGTGCCACTTGTGTCAGCTAAGAACAGGCAACTGAGGCTACAATTCTCATTGGACAACAGGAGCTTGGAAAAACATTGTCTGGTCTGATGAGCCTCAGTTTCTGCTGCAACATTTGGATGGTAGATTGGTCAGAATTTGGCATAAACAACATGAAAGCATGGATCCATCCTGCCTTATATCAAGCTCATAGTGGCGGTGTAATGATGTGGTAGTTCTTTTCTTGGCACATTTTAGGCCCCTCAATACTAGTTGAGCAGTTGTTTAAAACCCAAACCCACATGCCTCGTTGCTGACCATGTCCGTCCCTTTATGACCATCTTCAGATGGCTGCTTCCAGCAGAATAACGTCCCAGTTCCGAAGGCAAAAGTGGGTCCAACCTGGAACTAACAAGGCTTACCCAATGAAGTAGCCAGTGAGTGTATACTGATGGAGAAGCTAAGTTAGCCATATGTGTGAATGTGGGTGAGTGTGTATGTCTGTGTGTCTTCCCTGGGATGGCCTGTCCAGCGTGTTTCCTGCCCTTGTTTCCACCCAGTGAGTGCTGGGATAGGATCCAGCACCTTCCGCAACCCAGAAGGATAAGTGGTTAGAAGA
Source organism: Semaprochilodus insignis (assembly GCA_034552555.1). Classification (NCBI taxonomy): domain Eukaryota; kingdom Metazoa; phylum Chordata; class Actinopteri; order Characiformes; family Prochilodontidae; genus Semaprochilodus; species Semaprochilodus insignis. Next base: position 5,609,125 of record CM067498.1, read on the forward strand.
TGAATGAATGAATGTATTGATATGGTTTCCCCAGGGCACATTGTTTGTCAGATCTGGTATGTTTATATGGTATCAGAGAATGTACTGGCTTGTGATGAATCACAAATGGAGTAGAGAAATTTTCTGTCCGAATCTGACTGGACCTTCTGTCCGAATCTAACTGGACCCAGCTTTTTAAATTGGGTTTGATCAGGTTAAGACATCATTTGGGTTCAGGGCATATTTGTTGGGCTCAGGTTGGGTCCACATTTCACATTCAGATTGCTCATAGTCCATCTTCTACCTTGATTCTGGGTTCCGTTTACCCTTACTAGGTTTGGACCCTAATTTCAGACCTAATTACAAGTATAGTACCATGGAACTACCCCTAAAATCACTGTATTCATGACGTATGTCAACTATTTGGGTGCAGCTTTCTTGTGGCACATTCAGAAATGAGAAATTCAGAAGGACCATACAATGGCACCATTGGCTATCATTTTTAATGGCCTCAATGGTTGGAAATACAGTGATGTTACCTACACTTTTAAGGAATTTACCCAACTCACGCTGGGATGAGGCTGATTTGGGCACCCAAGTAAATAGGAAATTGCTATTCCTACTACTCCACTGGACCATCTTACTCTAGGTCATTGATTCTTTTTGAGTTTGCGCATGGCTGTGAGGTGAAAGCAATCCTTGTTGATCTCCTAATAATCAGTATGCCTAACCAGCAGAAGAATGAACTCTTCAGGGGCTCAGACCTAGTTCTGCTCATTAATGCAGCCGACCAGCCACATGCCTCGCAGACAGACACCCGTGAGACGAAGCCGCAATCGTAAATGGAATAATTTACATCTGACCCGGAGTCTGATCTCAGGTAATACAGAGCACGGCCACTGGGATTGGACTGAGCTAGACTGACAGATCCATGTGATTGACACTTTACAGCCATGCTAGTGGGCATGAAAAGCACCACATGAGGGCGCTGATGCATTTGTTTGTGCTAGTTAAATAATTGCTAGCAGGGAAGCTGAAAGTCACCAGAAGACATGGAGACTGTGGATATAAGACAGGAGATGTTCACAGTGTAGAGAGTGATATACTACGCAGTTTCTTTAAGGACTTCTCTGTTAAAATGTTCTTTGGGGAACCTAAAGAGGAAAGCTCCTTATTAGGAAACCTAATTACACCCATTTACACTAGCGCAGCTGACAGAAAGTACTACACTGCTGAACAAATCAGCTTAGACCAGGATGCAATTTACCCAGCATAAACTAGTATTGACTAGTATGTGGTGGTCACCAACATAAGCCAGCCTGTGGTGGTCACCAGTATAAACCAGCATGTGGTGGTCACCAACTTAAACCAGCATGTGGTAGTCACCAGCAAAAACCAGTATGTGGTGGTCACCAACATAAACCAGTATGTGGTGGTCACCAACATAAACCAGCATGTGGTGGTCACCAGCAAAAACCAGCATGTGGTGGTCACCAACATAAACAAGCATGTGGTGGTCACCAACATAAACCAGCATGTGGTGGTCACCAGCAAAAACCAGCATGTGGTGTTCGCCAACATAAACCAGCATGTGGTGTTCGCCAACATAAACTAGCATGTGGTGGTCACCAGCAAAAACAGGCATGTGGTGGTCACCAGCTTAAACCAGCATGTGGTGGTCACCAGCAACCTTCTCAGTTGGTGGAGCTGCTGCGCGTTTCAGATACTGTCTATGTTGACCAAATGCCAATCCAAAAAGCTATAGATACATCCGCACATGGTTGTTTTGTCTTAGTGCATTGACTAGCTTCATTCGATTCAGAGTGAACTTGTGCTAATAAGCATATTTGGTTATACTTTTACCTTCATAGTGACTTTGTTACACATGTATAAGCATGGAATAGCGTACGCAATGAATAAGCATCATGCTGGTCAGCAGGGTAAAATAGACTTACTACAATTACTCAGAGTGAATGAAGTTCAACAGGAGTAGCTATTCCATGCCAGCTGTCTTGGTCATTTTCCCTCTTAAATCATGGAATTTGTTACCATGTTGAGACCGGACAAGGAGGCAACGTCATGAGCTGAAACCCTTTAGAAAACCTTTGCTAGCTTGTGTGCTAGCCTAGTTTTGACCCGACTTTGAACTAAACCTATGTCTTCTCCCAGTGCGAAATGGCCATACATAGATACCATACATTGATGGCCATACATGCGCTGTTAGTGACCGATCCAAATGTGAAGCAAGAACCTCGCAGCGCTCCGGCAGCCTGGGCCGTGTGATGTTTTCATGCTTGCTCATGTTGATGACATCCCTTTCCTGCAAGTATATGGAGCATATCCGAAGTGAAGCTACCTAGGCCCATTTCCCATCATCGCTCCCCCAGACATCGTCGTCTGTCTGATGCTTAACTACCCTTCACTCTGCGGGCTTTTCAGCCATGCTTGAAGACTGCGGTCACTGTGTGGTTTGGGAGAGTGTTCTAGCGTGTCCGCCACACGAGGGGCTCAGGCGAAGCCAAACCGCCCAGTCATCACCCAGGCAACCGAGACATAACTGACGGGACCACACCGACTAAAAAAGACAGAAGAAGACGATGAGACAAACCCGCTCATCTTTTAGTCACGAGTGTGACAATGACGGGTTTTTCGCCTGCAGCTAGCTGGCCTCATAACTTCATCTGGCCGCTACCATATATCAGTCAGTGTTTGTTCTCCCTGACGACTAAATCTAGGGCAATAAAGTGCACTTATGGAGGGACAGAATGGTGTAATTGCAGAATGAGGCACGCATCATGTGAACAACAACTGCTCATCATTCACAGAAGACAGCAAAGTCTTCAATGGCTTCATTCAGTAGACCGGAGAATAAGGACGTGGCCACAATGCCTCAAGGATATTTACGTAATGTTGACTGAGCAATGCGACAAGTGTTCTGCGGTTCTCCTACTTTCATGGCCATTTTCCTCTCCTTTGAAACCATTAATTGAGCAATTTGAAAGATGCACTTGTCTTTTTCCTGGTTGTCCATCTCTCCCCCTCCCACCAACCTCCCCATCTCAACCCCCTCCCACCCCACGCTCCCGCTCTCTCTTCTGGTGATCGTTTGACAGCACAATAACAGCATTGTGAGGATATATGTCATAAACTGTCTGTCTGTCTTGCATCGTATCTTTTTTTTGGGGCCGTCTGTGTTCTTTGAAGTGAAGGGTGGCTAAATCAGAGAGGACGATGAGCGCCACCTAGTGATCAAGACTCAGGAACCCTCCGTGTCTCTGCATGAGCCTTCACTCTTCCGGCGAAAGCCAGCTGAGTATTGATTTGGCTGAATCTTATTTTTTTCAGACCTTTCATAAATCTTGAATGAAGACCTTTTTTATGCCGTGGTTAATCCAGAAATGGCTAACCGTGGTCTCTTAATGGGAGCCACCATAGCAGCTGTGAATATGGCTCTCAACACCTTACCTTATACCTCAGCTAGTGAAATAATTCTTTAGGAACAATCTTAGACCGTTTTTTGTTCCCCCTGGAAGAGACAGTAGCACCAGTCCCATGGAAAAAACAGCCTTCCCAGTTGGTTGAGCTGCTGGCAATTTAAATATACCATTGGTGAACAAAGAAAAACATATATCACACGTAACATTAACACAGCAGCTGCCGTTTGAACTTGTGTGAACATTTTACCACCAACAGAAATGGCCCAAAATCGCTTGGAAAAGGATCTGGTTCCATTGAATTGCATTAAACTAAAATTCTATGTAATTTAGGTGTAAAATTACAGTTTTGGAGTTTTTCTTTGGACAGCGGCAATATGTTCCAAATAATCATAGATTTATTTGACACATGACTGTTTTGTCTAGTATATTAACTAGCTTCATTCAATTGAAAGTGAACCTGGTAAGACTTTAACCTTCATATTGATTTCATTAAACATGCATAAAGTGTCAAGTTATTCTCCAGCATTTATGAACAGCTTGTGCTTTTCCTGTGTTTCCCTTTCCTGTAGTGTGCTTTGTAGCCATATGAGCATGTATATATTCTGCAAAGTTATCAAACTCAAAGCAAACACCACAGAAAACACTTTTCTTAGATATCTGAAATGACTCAATGGAATTCCAACTCTCTTCTCTGTTACGAGGTGAGGTCATCTTTTAGCACAGTCCTTATTAGCCGCCTACCGGTGAGCTTGGCACACGCTCACACAACACAGAGTACTAAAACAGTAAAAACTGACGACTCTGAAATGTTCTGCTCCTGTCTAGCTTGTGAAGGTACATCTACCAACTTTCTCTACTGGACCTTAAGAATGGGGCTCAATCTGGTACAGCAGAACCGACGCCAGTGTGGGGACAGAACTTGTAGCAGGATGCTGCTCTGGCGGTTGACTAATCAGAACAGAGTTGGTAAGCTGACCATTTAGGGCACACGGGGTTCAGCGGGAGGTGGGGCTTAAAGACGCAGGAGCTCTAACAGAGCTTTTGGAGGATGGAGGAAACAGATGAGAAAATAGTGTTTAGACCTCAGAAATAAAAATATGAATGTTGAAATTGAGTATCATTGGTCCCCATTGGGGGCCCTTAAGTCATCTTCATAAAGCTTCTTGTGTTGTCTTAAGATTACTGGCAGACAGTTTTCTTCCATAAGCATGCCAGGCAAAACACTGGTTACCCGTGACTGAAACCTGCCTGATAGCGTGTAATAACTCCACAAGCATGAATAACAGCTGTGATTGGATTTGGCATGGACTGGACAAGTTTCTGGATGTAGGCCACATCACTGTTCAGACACTCTTACATCAAAGAATTGCGCAGTTGGGCCAGATTTGGTGGATGCCTTCCAGTGGCACAATTCTGAGGAGAGGAATTGCCTGTACACTGGGATTTTAATCACTGCTGGTAGACCCGTATGACCGTACGCTTCCATTCACTGCACTGTAGCACCATCTATGAATCCCGTCACTCACACCCTGCAGGTGTTTATAGCCCCATCATCCTCATGCAGCGCCATCTGCAGGGGCCTGAAGTTACTACCTCCGTAAATACACAAGGTAACGAATGTTTGGTCCGGTGGGTTTAAATTCCTGTCCTCAGTCTAAGAAAGCCTTGTGTCTCCAAAACTTTGCAGGAGATGGAAACATATTCCTTTCTTAATTTCAAATTCTTGTTGACTTAATGAAACTGTTTTCTAATTTTGTCATTTGTATGGGTCCAAACTGCTGCAGTAGCATCTATAATAATCTCTCATCCTATAATCTTCCCATGTCCCCCCCTACCCAAAACATAAATACAATAAAACATAAATAAACAAAACTAAATTCAGAGACCCTAATAGTTAGATAGTTAGCATCCGCACAGAGACAGTGATCATTTCAGTCTTATCGGCCGTCTGCCGCTCTGGGCCGGGGGGAAGAAGTTATCCGGCACACTCCGGATGGATGAGGTGGAGGGAAGTGGGATGAGTCAACCTTGGCGGGGCTGGAGCTGGATAACGAGGATTAAATGACGGAGGGGTTGGGGTGGGGGGGATTTGTCTGACGCTCACAGCGTGACGCGCTAGGAGGGGTTTTATTTCCCGATCTGATTACTGTCGATCAGAGCCAGACAGATAGAGCAGAGAGAGAAAGAGACAGAGAGAGAGAGAGAGAGAGAGAGAGAGAGAGAGAGAGAGAGACATCTCAATAATCAACTATCAGCTATGGGTTTTACCGTCAATGGCTTTATTGCTATCAGGGTGATCAGTGTTGTTTACTGTGTGCTTTACTGCTGATGACGTATGTATGTACCTGTGTGTACAGAAAGAGATAGATAGAGGGAGAGAGAGAGACGGAGAGAGAGAGAGAGAGAGAGAGGGAGGGAGGAGAGATCACTGCAGCTTCACATTTCATTTTTTAACTTGTCACTTCATGCATTGATCAGGAGCTTCATGCAGTGTGATTGTACTCAGCATCTGTTTCTGTCTATCAGTTTATTAATTAATGCAGTTCCTTCCCTCAATGAAATAGAGAGAGAGAGAGAGAGAGAGAGAGAGAGAGAGAGAGAGAGAGAGAGCGCATTAGGCAAGAGAGGGAACTCTTTCTCTCTATTTTTCTCTCCCTCTTTCTCTACCCTCTATCTCTCTCTCTCTTTCATGGAGGAGAAGGAAAAGGAAGACAGGAGAGCAAGACTGATAGAAACATAGAAAGAGAGAAGGAGAATAGAAAGAATAGAAAGCAAATACAAGAGAAAAACAGAGAAAAGAGGTGGGAGAGAGGACAGAGAAAATAAATGAAGGAATGAGAAAGAAAGAGAGAAAACATCAGACGTCGCGGGGGGGGGGGGGG
>CM067498.1:5615428-5645124 GCA_034552555.1 Semaprochilodus insignis
GAGCTGGCTGGGGGGGGGGGGGGGGGGGGGGGGGGGGGGGGGGGGGGGGGGGGGGGGGGGGGGGGGGGGGGGGGGGGGGGGGGGGGGGGGGGGGGGGGTTGGGTAGAACATGAGAGCATTAGATAAAAAGAGAGTGAGGAGAGAGGGAAAGGATACCACAGCATTATAAAGAGTGAGCAAAGGGACAGAGAGAGCAAAGAAATGAAGGTATGAGGGAGAGACATAGAAGGAGAGAAAAAGAGAAAGCATGAAAGAGAGAAAGGGAAGCATTTACTAAAAAGACAGAACGAGGGAGGGGGGAATAAGGGAAAGCAGATAAACAGAGGGAAAGAAAGGAATAAAGAGGATGGAAAGTGAATAAGAGAGAGAAACAGACATTGAGAGAGGGGAGGAAAGAGAGAGAAAATATACAGTGAAAGAGAGAGAGAAGTGGAAACCAGACGGAGAGAAAAGTAGAAAGAGAGAAGGGGAATAAAAAGGATGGTTAGCGAATAAAAGAGAAAAAGAGTGAGATGAGGGAATGAGAGAGAAAAAGAGGGAGAGATTATGACAGCGTTAGATAAGTGAGTGAGGAGAGAGAGGGAAACAAGTGTTATTAAGAGTGAGTGAGAGGAGGAGAAATACAGAAAGAAAAGGGTGCTAGTGAGTGAGTAAGAAAGAAATAGATAGATAGATAGATAGATAGATAGATAGATAGATAGAGTGAGAGAGAGATACAGTAGATAGATATAGAGAGAGAGATAGATAGATAGATAGATAGATAGATAGATAGATAGATAGATAGATAGATTTTAGCCCTCNGATAGATAGATAGATAGATAGATAGATAGATAGATAGATAGATAGATTTTAGCCCTCTTTAAACCTTCAGAGAGAGAATGATAGAGAGAGGGAGAAATGAAGAGAGGGAGAGAGAGAGAGAGGAGGTCACGGAGGTCAGAGAGAGAGAGTCAGTGCAGATAGCTGCTGATTGCTGCACTCTGATCAGCTTCACATGTTTCAGCTGTACTGTGTGAGCTGTTCTGAGGGGGTTTGGGTAGAAGACGTGAGCTCTGTGTAATCTGAGCTGATATGATTCAGATTGATTCTGTCAGTTGGCTCTGTGCTGGCCTTCTCTTCTCTCTGCAGCGGCTGACATGTGAAAGCACTCTGAACAAATCCCAAATTTGTGATGATTGCTGGTTGGCGGTGGCCAGCGCAGTGTGTAGTGGTTTGTGGTTGGGTGTGGTTAGGGACTGGGCGTGCTGCCAGGGCAGCAGGGTGCTGTAGGGGGGGACGGTGCTGTGCCGGGATGAGTGAAGCCGTGGGGACGGTAATTAGTGATGTGAGTGTAGGCCTCGTTTACTGCGGCTAGCGTTTCGGGAGTCATCATGGTTTGCTGTGTGTGCTGGGTCGAACCGCTGTGTTTGTATTTTTTACTCGGCGGTAGTAAAAAAAACACTACTCGGAGCTGTCACATCTCCATCACCGGCTTCTGCGCTCAGGCACAATAAGAACACATGCACTACAGGGAACACGGCTTTAATGCAGGATTAGTGCTTGTTTGCTGAATTGAACACATTTAGGGGAAAAAAATAAAACCTAAAATGCGGAATTGAACAAAAGTTATGAACTGGGCAAATATATGGAAACCATGCAGTACAATTTGCTGTAAATGCTAAATCATTACTGTGCAGAGAAAAACAAGTATCTCCATGATGGCAGTTTTACAGGAGAGGGCAAAAACCTAATTTAATTCTAATGTAAGTCGATGGAACCAGGCTTTTTTACAAGTGATTCTGGGTCATCTCTGTTGGTCCATTCATCATGAAATTTTTACACAGTGTAAACAGCAGTTTCTGTGTTCAAATGATGCACAAAAGTAAAAATTGACAAAAAATGGAGATATATGTTTTTCTTTGGACAGATATTTAAGTGTGTTTCCTGTACAGAATCTAGTCATTTATTTTCACCTGTACTGAGAATTTGAAGCTCAGGATACTTCAACGATGTGCCTGGGTGCCTGTAAAAGCGAGACATGGAACCTCAGCACAGTGGACGACAACCATCTACAAAACTCAATATAAAATGTCAGCCACTCAAGCACAGGCACACAAACTCGGTGGGGTGGGTGCGAGATGTCCCACCCAAAATTACACCGTGAAGGCAGAAAACTGTGACTTTTATTTTGAAAGCACAACATGGAGGGTAAGTTTATTGCTATCAGGGTGATCAGTGTTGTTTACTGTGTGGGCTACTGTTGATGTATGTGTGGACCTGTGTGTACAGATACAGAAAGAGAGAGAGAGAGAGAGAGCATTAGGCTGAGAGAGGGTAGAGAAAGAGGGAGAGAAAAAATAGAAAGAGAGAGAGAAAAAAAAAGTCAGGGGAGCGAGACAGAAAGAACCATAGAAAGAGAGAAGGAAAATGAAAAAGAAAGAACGGATGGATAGCAAATAAAATTGAAAAACAGAGATAGGAAGCGGGAGGGAGGACTGAGAGAAATAAACAAGGGAATGAGAGAGAAAGAGAGAAAACATCAGACAGAAAGAGAGAAGGAGAGAGAGAATATCAGAATGTTAGAAGATAGAGAGAGAGAGTGAAGAGAGAAAGGAAAAGGATATAAAAGCCTTATAAAATAGAGTGAGAGAGAGGGAGGGAATGAAGGAATAAGATAGAGAAATAGCTGGAGAGAGAAAAAGAGAAAGCATGACAGAGAGAGAGAGGGAGAAATAGAGAAAGAGAGCATTCAAAAAAAAGACAGGGAGAGGGGGATAGAGGGAAAGTAAATAAACTGAATAAAGAGAATGCAGAGAGAAAGGAGAAAAAGAGAAGGAATAGTGAGGGATGGAAAGTAACCCAGGATTAGTGAAGCACAAATGAGACAACCGTCTACAAAACCAAGTATAAAATGTCAGCCACACAAGCATGGGCGTACAAACATGGTGGGGTGGGTGGGAGACGTCCCACCCAAAATGATACCATAGGGGGAGAAAATGGCGACTTTTATTTAACGATTTGTGTGTAACGTCTTGCTATGGTAGCATACTAGGAGGGTTTGGGCGGCTAACGTTAACACTAACTGTGCTCGAGTGGTCAGAAAGCATTCTGAAAGGGCAGTGACATCAGTCTCTGGCCGCGTCCCAAACTGCACACTGTGGCACTAAATAGTATGTAAAACTAGTGCACTACTGTTAGAGGTGCTCTCGGCAGTGCTGTATGTGTGGTTTGGGACGCAGCCTCACTGTCTAACCTTGTCTCAGTTGGTCTTGTCTCATCCTTGTAGAGCTCGAACTTGTTTCATCAAAGAGAGAGAGAGAAGGAGGATGAGATGGAGAGAAATGTAGAAGGAGAGAGTGAGAATATAAAGGATGGATCGCAAATAAAAGAGAAACAGTGAGAGAAAGGTAAGAGGGAAAAGAAGTGAGGGAACAAGAGAAAGAAAACATCAGAGAGAGAGAGGGAGAGAGAGAGCAAGTGAATGAAGAAATGTGTGAGAAAGAAGGAGAGAGAAAAAGAGAAGACATGAAAGAGAGGGAGCGATGAATTGGGAGTGAGCATTCAATAAAGAGAAAGAAAGAGGGAGAGAAGGACAGAAAGACAGGGGAGTAGAAGGAGGGATAGATAGACTGAGAGAAAGAAACTCACCCCTACACCCTGCGGCCACTCAAGCCTGTTCCTTTGTTAACGTGTGTGTGATATTACTATTGTTTTGCCTCAACTGGGAAAAATATGTACTCATTATTAAACAGCAGTGACTGGGCAGGCCAAAGGGACCAAAGGGGCCTCTGACTGCCAGGGACTTTGTGGGGGTGCTCAGACCAGGGGCCTCATATACTTGGGGCAATCCAATGCAGACATAAGCATTACATGACATTATATGTTCAAATGACCAAATCAATTAAGTTAATTAAGCCCCTCATTTTAATGGTTTAATGTTACCATTGATTGTGTAGACATGCATTTAATAATCTGCTAACTGCAGCAAATCGTATATGGTCAGTAATCCAGTCACTGCATTTACATGCACTAGATAATTTGATCATGGCAAAACTCCAGGTCTATTTGAGTCAGGCAGTAATCAGATTTCACTCACCACGGTGCCTCCACACACGGATTCGTTGGTCGTCTCCACCAAGACAAAAGCAGGACTCGTCATCGAAGATGACCTGCTGCCATTCTCAATCACTCCATGACACTCTGGCACGACACCAATTCAATTCATTTAATTTATTAATTATTAATAAGGTTTGTTTAGTTTGGTGAAAACTTGCAGTGCTGATAAACATGAATCAGTCGTTTAGTCTTGTCTTTCAGGAAAATTATCCATTTCTTATTTCATTTAGCATCACTGTTAGAGATTAGGGGACATCCAAAAATTCTGGTGCCCAGGGGCCGCGCAAAAACCATGATCCTTCTCTGAATGACGTGCCCAGCGCTGTGTTTACTATGCTGCAATCATGGTGCTACAACACACTCATATAACATGCCATGAGATTGGAAAAAACAGGGGCCCCGGGGCCCACATTAACTAATTCAGAGCGCTTTCAGACTTGTCCTGAAGATTGATTCCTGGCTTGTTTTGTGAAGGAGCTCATTAGCGCTGTTTTGCTTTCACACACAAGAATTCCATCCAACCGTGTATCGATTATGTCACTTTTCATTTGCGAAATGAAATTTTCATAGCAAAATGCTAGGCGCTGCTTTTTTACTGCTTCTTTGCTGCGTTTTATTATTTTCCTTGTATACAAGCACTCAAGCAACAAAGAGCAGCGCTTATCCACCACAATCTGTCCCCTGCATCATGAAACCTGAAAAGGGAGGTGCGGTGATAAGTTGCAGCAGTCAGGCTATAAAAGGAACCAATCATGCAACTCTATGCATGACCCCGGGAGCGGATAGCATCCACATGCACAGAGTAGACCGCACCAGAGTTAGCTGGAAGCCAACCTCACACAACTAATATCAGCAATAGCAGAGATCAGTTCTCTGGACAGCTCTAGGCTCAGAAACAGCTTTCACACTTGACCCAACCTACCCAAGTCACAGAGTACATGGTCCTGGGCCTGGAAATAAACACCCTCACCCTCACCACCTACTTACTTCCTACTTGCTATTATTATTGTTGCTATGTCTGTCAAACTTTTGCGCAGGTTAGCTGGTAGCATCTGTAACACTTACTAGTACTAACAGCCTGGAAAAGGTTAATAGTAGAACAGGAAATTATAAGCACTCAGAGATGTACAGAGATGTACATGGACACATCTAGGCTTCTGATATACAACAGTCGAACCAGGCATGTGGTTTTGTCCCTCAGTGTTAAAGCAGCAGGATTTCATGATTGATGAGGACGAGGTGTTAGTGGCATTAGTGGCCCGTTTTGATCAGCTAATGATAATTGGATATTAGTCAGAACAATTCTAGAGGACTCGTTGGTTTTCACACAAGGTTTAATGCAACAGTATAAAGAAAGGCATGATGTGAACGGGCTATAATATTCATCTTTACACAGAATGTTTTAGTCACACATGTTTTTTGATGTGCCTTCTTTTCCTTCTGTTGTTTCACTGGAAAAAGAGATGCATTGAATTTACTAGACTAAAACGTGTATGCCATTTCTACATTCTACATACTACATTCAACTCTTGTTCTCCGTGTTTCTATATTCCTCTCTGTTTACACGTCTAAAATGAAGTTGTGCGCTGATGCTAATCAACTCACTTATTTTAAAGTAAGAAATAGGAGATAAATAATGGCTTATAAAGGTAGATGGTGACCTGTTATAGTCACCATTTTATGGAATGAAAGGCTGGATGATTTTAAAACTGTTTAGTGTTTGTTGCTTGCTAACCTACTGTATATGTTTGTGTGATGCATGGAATTTTCCACACAAAAAGATAATATAAGGAAACAAAATGTATTAGACAACAAAGCAAGCAACCAACCAACCAACCAAATCAACCAAGCAATTTTTTTTTTTTTTTTTTTTTTTTTTTTTTTTTTTTTTTTTTTTTAAAACTACCAAGCAACAAGGCAACCAACCAATCAAACAACCAACTAAACAACCAACCAATCAACCAGCAAACCCAATCACCCAATCAAGCAACTAACCACCCTAGCAACCAAACAACTAAGCAACCAAGCAACCAGCAAAACAACACAGGAATCAAGCAACCAACCAATCAACCAAACCACCAAATAAGTAAGCAAGCAACCAACCAAACAATCAACCAACCATTCAACCAACCAACCAACCAACCAATCAAACAAACAACCAACCAACCAACCAACCAACCAACCAAACAAACAAACAACCAAACAAACAAACAAACAAATAAATAAATAAATAAATAGACATTATACAGGAATTCCACCATTTCTTTTATTTCTACACAACAGAATAATTAAGATGTTACCCTAGTCATTGAGAGTGGCTTAATGCAAAATGCTCCATTTTGTGTGTGTGTGTGTGTGTGTGTGTGTGTGTGTGTGTCTGTGTGTGTGTGTGTCTGTGTCTGTGTGCGCGTGCACGCGCTTAGGGGGTGTAACATGTTTTAAATGCCACCACAAAAAATGGCAGGACATTTACCAACCACTGCTCTGTGTCTTCATCTCATCTCATCCACAGCACGACGCTGTTCTCTGTTAGCCTGCATTAGAGTCTTCAGTGGTCTCGGTGTACAATACCACATCCTACCAGCAGGTGTCAGTATAAGCCTTCTTACAGAGCCCGCGAGCTCAACACGCACATAAAAACACACGGGCGTGCCTGCGTCTTCCCACAGGGTGGCAGCATCGACCCGTTATCTACTGCATGCTGTCATGTGTTGGGCTGTCTTTGCATCATCCACAGTCTGTGTTAACTACATGCCAAATCAGATTAGAAATAATGTCGGTAGTTTAAGGAAATTAGGGGTAAAAAAGGATGTTGTTGTTGACCATTATGCTCAGACCTTGAGCTTCTTTTTCCAGATCAGCTGAAGCAGGGAATGCATGATTTATTCCATTTGGGTTTGATGTCTTCACTAAGGCTTAGTAGGGTCTGTAAGGTAAAGTTTTGTTCTGAGTGGAGACCAGCATTGCTGGTCACCAGGATAAATTGGCCATATGTTGTTTTGGTCAGCAGCAATGGACGGTGATAACCTGATCACCACCAAAACCAGCATATGTTGTGTTTTGATGCTGGTTTGCTGGTCATTACAATGCTGGGGTGACCGGCTAAACCAGCACCAGACCAGCACCACTGCTTGTTTAGCACATCCTACTGTAAACTGATAATTAGGAGGAATATAGAGAATAGAATGTGCTAATAAGGACACCAGAAAGAGTTATCAACAACAGCCGAACCACTTTTGGTTTCCTATAGAACCTTAGAATGGATGGCTCTTTGTAAGGCTAAAGTTAAAACCCACATGATATTAGCATTATGTTCAAATTCAGACCTGCAGGTCTTAGACCAGTACGTCGAGCCCAAAAAACATCTCAGAATGCTTACTTCTTTCTGATCTGATCTGATTTCTTTATCCATCATATCTTTAGAGTAAGCGCTCAAAAAAAGACTCTAAATGGGAACAAAAGCCAAACCCTTTAGGGTCTTTGTAGGACCCCTATCCTGCATTTTATAGTTTCCTCTGAGGTTCACCCACAGCACTGGTGGCGGTCTATGTACCAAAGACAGTCATGATTCATCTGTACATGACTAATTTCCAACCTCTCTTTATTCCTTCGAATGAAACATACTTTACTATCAATGTAAGTCAATGGAACCAGACATTTTCCAAATCATTTTGGGCCAACTTCTTTTGGTCCAACTGTCATGAAATCCCCACACAATGTAAAGGGCGACGGTCACTTTTAAACAAATGAAAAGCAATAAAAATGGAGATACGGAGCTTGCTTCTGATAGCAGCCAAATCTTTGTCCTCTGTGGCTGCCCTGTATTGCACCTCATTAAAAAAAGCAGTTTGGGTTGAAACACTCTTCATAGCTTTAGCACGAATGTGCACAGCTACACTGCTATAGGCTGAATAGATTGGATTCATGCAAATGAAATGTGTTTGTTCATGTGACATCATGAAAACAGGCCATATATGAACTGTATGAAGTAAAGAATGACCTGTAGCTTTTGTGGTACATGATACGTTCCATGAAATGGGCAGATTAAAGAGCCATATACAACTGGTTTTCCATTAGAGATAAGAAGCACTGAATAATGCAAAGAGACATTTATGCATTCACTATCATTAATAGCCTGAGGTATGCAGCATTGTATGCCTAAAACATGGCGGAAATGTTTTTGTTATGGCTGTTGATGACTTTATGTCTGATTCATAAAGTGATAAAAAGAGAGCTTGTGAGAACCTTGACCGTGGACAGGCAGCATCGGTAATGCAGTCACTGTACTGGACTGTGGTGGTGAAGAGTGGCTCTCTGTTCACCAGTCGGCTAACATCCCCACCCTCACCCATGGTCAGGAGCTTTGGGTAATGACCGAAATGAATGAGATCACAGATACAAGTGGCGGAAATGAGCTTTCTTCGCAGGCTGGCAGGCCGCACTCTACTTGATAGGATGAGGAGCTTGAGTCATCCAGGAGGAGCTCAAAGTAGAGTTGCTACTCTTCCACTTTGAAAAGAGCCAGTTCCTTGATGCGTCCTGTCGGGGGGTTTAGCGGGCACGGCCAACTGGGATGAGACCAGGGACTATGTCTCCAAGCTGGCCTGGGAATGGCTTGGGAAGATGCGGGGGACAAGGCCATCTGGGCCTTGTTGCCTTCCCTAATGCAACCGCGACCCCAGTTGAACAAGGTAGCACAAGAGGATGAATGAATGAATGAAAAACACCCTTTGCAAAAACCTTTGATTCTAATGTGTCAACAAAATACATCAAGAATTGTGAACCTAACCTTATCCATTATTCAGAATTCTGTTCTTGAAATGAATGCAAATTAGGGCATATTTAAGTAGGTAATACCTCATTTGCATATTTAAACAAAACATTTCCGGAAACTTGTAATACGAAAAAGAATTGTATTCATGGCAGTAATCAACCAGGGATTCACTGTGATCTCTAGTAGTTAAAATTTTGACCCAATTCACCTGTAGTGTCTTGCCTTAATGTTGTAAATGACAGATGAAGAAGATATTATCATGTTTTTGCTTTCATTGAAAAGAGCTTATTGGAAAGCTTTAGTAGTTGCTAGATGTGAAAAACCTTATGGTGCCCGTTTGTAACTCACTCACTAACTCACTCACTCACTCACTCACTCACGTTTAGCAGGCCAAATAATGGCCCACAAGGGGGCTTCGTTAGCAACCAAACTGATGTTTTTTTATGATTCATAAGAGCAATACCAAACAC
Source organism: Semaprochilodus insignis (assembly GCA_034552555.1). NCBI lineage: Eukaryota > Metazoa > Chordata > Actinopteri > Characiformes > Prochilodontidae > Semaprochilodus > Semaprochilodus insignis. The sequence continues at coordinate 5,624,768 of CM067498.1, forward strand.
TGTAATGCTCCCTTTGCATATTTAAACAAAATATTTCAGAAAACTTGTTATACAAAACAAATAATTGTCTTAATGCAAGAAATCAACCAGAGATTTTCATTGTGAGCTCTAGTGGTTAACATTTTGACCCTATTCACCTGTAATGTCTTGCCTCGCAAGAGCAATAACAAATACTGTAATGCCTCATTTGCATATCTAAATTAAAAAAATTCATACAAAAAATAATTGTCTTAATGCAAGTAATCAACTGGGGACGTTTCATTGTAATCTCTAGTTCGAATTTTGGCCCTAATCACCCGTAGTGTCTTGCCTTAAGGATGTAAATGACACACGATGAAGACATTATCATGTTTTTGCTTTAATTGAAAAGCGCTTATTGGAAAGCTTCAGTAGTTGTTAGATGTGAAAGACCGTATGGTGCTGGTTTGTAACTCACTCACTCACTCACTCACTCACTCAGCCACTCACTCACTCACGTTTAGCAGGCCAAAGAATGGCCCACAAGGGGGCTTCATTAGCAGCCAAACTGATTTTTTATGATTCACAAGAGCAATAACAAATACTGTAATGCCTCATTTGCATATCTAAATAAAAAAAATAATACAAAAAAATAATTGTCTTAATGCAAGTAATCAACTGGGGACGTTTCATTGTGATCTCTAGTAGTTCCTTAAGGGTGTAAATGACACATGAAGAAGATATTATATACTTATTGGCCCATTAATTCATGCATCTGCTTCTAATGATGAGGGAACAACCAATGACATATACTGTATACTGAATTTGAAGACTTAACAACTCTTTTTAGTGAACAAACCACAATGAATGGCCTTGTCTAACGTGGCCATAAATCTCAGCCGATTAAATCAAGGTTGATAGTGCTCATCTGGTCTTGCTGTCCCTACAAAAATATTTGGCTACAGCCTAGGTTCCCCTGTGACCCATTCTTGATCCCTCTCTCTCTCTCTCTTTACACACACACACAGCTTTGATAAACCTGTTTTGATAGCCAGTGTCTATTTGTGAGGGGATCTTGATATGTGCCATTCAAATGTGTTCTCGTCCAGGTCCTTTCCTCTTGTGGCCATCTATCATAACAAGTAGCACAAGTGCCTTTTCACCGCTCCCTTCCGCTGTTGCTTATGCAAATGGCATTTGCATGAAAACTCATTGCCTTGTGGGCCCTTCCTGTCCCACGGAACACTTGGCAGTTTACGAGGCTACGGTCACTGAGGCTACAGATTGGAGTGAGGCTTCGGCTTCGGCGCTGAAAGCCAGTTTTTGCAGCTCCTGCTGGAAATGAATCCCACATGTCCGTTTCGCCATCTCGGACGAGCGCAGCACATGTCCTTATATCATTATTAGGATGCTGCTGGATGATGATGACAAGCTTGGCTTATGCCGGAGAAAAGGCCAACAGATCGGCTATGTTAAGCACATGTGAATACAGCACATAAAGACCGAATGTACACGAGTTATGGATAGAGAGTAAAATAGAATTTTGGAGGTGTTTGCTAAACTGCCTCGTCGAAGTTCTAAGACAAATATTAAAGATAGATCGTCAGTAACAATGGGTATCAGTACTGGTTTTGATATCAGCAGAAAATGCAGGATCGGACATTGGAGGGGAGAAAGAAGCAAAAGCCAATCCTGATACCAGCCTAACCTGGAATTGCAGTTGTAGGATGATAGTTCAGATATGAAATGCTTTAATTTCAAAAGAGCTTATTTGAAAGCTTCAGTAGTTGTTAGATGTGAAAGACCTTACGGTGCTGGTTTGTAACTCACTCACTCACTCATGTTTAGCAGGCCAAAGAATGGCCCACAAGGGGGCATCGTTAGCAGTCAAACTGATGTTTTTTTACGATTCACAAGGGCATTACCAAATACTTCAGGCAATTTAAATCATATTTAAATCTGTAATAATATATAATTGTGGAAATATAATTGTATAGTCTACTATTGGAGAATGTAGTCCTTCTGATTCTCTGCATATCCAGTTCTTTAATGGTCAGGACCCTTACACGGGACCACCACAGAGCAGGTATTATTTAATTGGTGGATTATTCTCAGCACTACAGTGACACTGACAGTGGTGGTGTGTTAGAGTGTGTTATGCTGGTGCAAGTGGATCAGACACAGCAGTGCTGCTGGAGTGTTTAAACACTGTTCCTACTCTATTGCACACTGCTATCTTGCTGGTCCACCTTGTAGAGGTAAGGCAAGAGACGATAGCTCATCTGCTGCAGCACAGTTAGTGTTGGTCATCCTCTAGTCCTTCATCAGTGCTCACAGGACACTGGCCACAGGACGCTGTTGGCTGGGTGTATGTGCTAGGTAACATACCACCTACACAATACTAGTTTTATGTACTTTTCTGATTATGAATACAGCACTAAGTCCAACGGCTAAAGCCTATAGATAATCCCATCATTTTTACATCCATCTGCCGGAGCAGAGCAAAGGTGCCAGCACAATGCATGAAAAGCAATTAAAAAGTAATTGGCAAAATAATATAGTCAAATGTAATGTGATGATAATGGCACTGGGCGTAACATTAGATGATAAGATAATGCTGTAAAGTCTAGACAAATACGCGCCTGTGAAAACAAGCTTTAGCAAGTTCAGAAAGGCCTGACGTCAATGGAGCCCTGACTGTATCGAAGCGAGGTGACATATATGGAAGATTTTACAGCTAAGAAGCAAACTGGCCAAACATTAAGCCCCTCTCTCTTTATCTGGCATGTCGGCCTGTGAGTCAGAATACTTAATCCCTGCTGTGATACAGTGCGGTGCGTGAGTTTGTGTGTGCATGTGTGTGTGTGTGTTGCATATGGGAAAACTTCTCAATGGCTTTTCAAATTAACAGAGAGTGAAATAATACAATATCTCATAATGCATCTGCTTTGAGATATGATCAGTTCACATTCAGTAAAACAGATCCTGGTTTTACCTGGTGCTTAAATAAATTACATTTTAATATAAACTAAAATAGAATAAAAAAATAAATAAAAAAATATTTAAGGTTTTTTATGTTTATTGTAGTTTATTGTAAAAATATATTGAAGTTTATTGTAGTATTGGAACGCTTCATAATGAACATTGCAGTACTGTGGTGTAGGTTAGTATCACAGGTAGCTTCTGCAGTGTAGCATCATAGATAAGCATTCTGATGTATTATTATATGGTAACATTGTAGGCTAGTATTGCTTAGTAACTGTGGAAGAGGCACAGTTCAGTTATATTGCTTCTAAACTGTGGAACTGTGAAACTCAATTCCACCTTTTATTCCACCTCAGTGCACACTTCTAACAAACGTTTGAAAATGTATCTCTTTGACTTATAATCCTAGTAATTATAAGTCAATTATAAGTCAGTAGGGCCTAAGAACACCCTTCCCCATGATCGCAGTAATGCACGTCCTCTTATGGCTTATTGCTGTAACAATTTAGTGCCCAACATAAAACATTTTGTTCATATATTTATTCAAAATGTATATATATTATTATTATTATATATATATATTTTTTTCCTATATGAAATAATCAACACAGATTCTCCAGAGAAATGCAGTTCATAGTACATAAAAAGCATATCATAAAATAGTACTGTTTAATGCCAAAACCTTATAAGAACTTTCAGGCCACCAATTTGTATGTATATGTATAGCATCAATCCAGTAGCGGCCCTATTCCCACACTGGGGCTGAATCTCAATTAGCTCCCTGCTCCCTACATAGTGCACTACATAGGATTCTAAATACTGTCTCCTGCGGCCCAAGAGTGCATAAAAGAACTAAAATATTTATAATTTTGGGATTCAGTTACATCCATACTCAACAAATAGTGCACTATTTGGCTTTAGAAGCTAATTTAAAAACATTCATAGCACACTATTTAGGGAGGTGTTTGAGATTCAGCCTGGGTTTGATGCTACTTCTGACTGAAACATGGACATCTGAAGCATGTAAGCCATTCAAATCACTTTCTTTAGACTTTTATATGACAGTTTTACAGTAAATCATATTGTAAGTACTTTAATTCAAGCCTGTGATATTAATGACAGAGTTGTTTAGCATGTTTGCTATGTTTTAACCTATATGATTTATTGGATACAAGTTTCTTTTATGAATGTTTCACCCATCTGTAAAGCACTTTAACCTGTCACTGGTATGAAAAGTATAGTTGGAGATATTAACTTGCCCCTAGGTGTTAGTCTGCCCTGTGATGGACTAGTGGCCTGTGTTTCCTGGCTTCAACACAATAAGCACTGGGATAGGTTCCAGCAACCCCCGCGACCAAGGAGGATGTGCGGTTTAGATGATGAATGAATATCATTACAATGTTCTAAAATATAATACTGTTATTAGAATATAATTCGTTAAAGAAGCATGTGTTGATGGTTTACTTTAGAATAAAATGGAAGACATCAAAATATAAAATAGCACTCATGGAATTATGCCGTCCACCTTAAAAAATGGAACTTTACAGGAGGATAAAGCAGCTTTATTAGCCTGCAATGGAGGGTTAGAATGCATTGCAATCGGCTTAAGAACACCCTTCACCGTGATCACAGTCATGCATGTCCTCTTATGGCTTATTGCTTTAATAAGTTAGCGGCCAACATAAAACATGCAAAAATATGATATTAGATAGTTTAGTTTATACATTTGTTTTTAATTTCTATCTATCTATCTATCTATCTATCTATCTATCTATTTACTCATTTATTTATTAGAAAACATTTTATTGTCAATAATATTCAACATATATATGTATATATCTATATCTATGTCTATATCTATGTATCTATCTATCTATCTATTTATCTATATATGTATATATATAAATATATACAGGGATGAAATTTTTTCTAAGCAATATGGACAAATTCTATTGATCTGTCCATCATCAATATTCACAAAATTGAATACTACAGCTTTTAAAGTGTGCCGAGAGAGAGAGAGAGAGAGAGAGAGAGAGAGAGAGAAAGAGAATATATATATCTTTTGTTTTTTTGTTTTCACTGTTGCAGCTAATCAAATTTTTAAAAATAATTTTAATACGATAATAATATAATTTATTAACTGTATCGCTACTATTGGTACCGCGGTATAGAACGCTGAGGTAGTATCGTATCGTTGTATCGTGGCGTAGTATCGCTGCGGGTGGCGGAGCGACCAACCAGGGGGAGGATACATTCAGCAACGGCCGACAGAGCTGAGCTGAGCTGAGCTGCGCTGGCCGTATTTTTCCTACATGAAACAAATCCGAGGCGGTCAAAGACGCTGCGTGGGCTGCTGTCGAAGTGCTTCGTCGCTGATCTTGTCCTCGTCCTCTTCGCCTAACGTCCGAGACTTCCAGTGCGGTCCGGACTCCCGGTTGCGGAGCAGCGGCGGTATCGGAAAATAAGCGAAAAGGTGTTTAGCCTGTTTGTGTTGGCGGTTGCCTGGCGGTGCGAGGCGGACTCAGAGCAGCATGAAAGCCCGCTGGCCCTGCTCGCTCCTCACTTCGTAGGTAAGCGCACTCGCTCGCTTCAAGCCGCGGCGGCTTTAGCATTCAGGCACAACATGCCTCCTCGCCCGTAAACAAAGAGCCGTCCGTTCGGGAACCCGTTAACTCGCCAGCACCCCGAGCTCGGTCCTGCCCGCCACACCGCGGTCTGTTCAACTCGAGCGGGATAGAAAAAAAGTCGCTCTCCGGTTCGAGGTGACGGGACTATTACCCCTCTTTCTTTGCTCCTACGGAGAGTCATTCTCTGCGCTGCTGAACGGTTTAAGGACGACGATGCCCTCCTCGCTGCTGGCCATCCGGCTGCTCGTGCTGGTGTTCGGGCTCTGCTTGCTGCGCGTGGCCGGCCAAGGGCGCTCCACCCCGGCTACATGCTCGCCCCTGTGCCGCTGCGACGAGGACGGAGGGGCGGACTGCTCCGGTAAAGGACTCGGCACTGTCCCAACTGGACTCAGCGCCTTCACTTACTATCTGTAAGTCTACACAAACCTGCTGTTTCCTCCACTTACCAGCACCGACTATGCTCTGATCAGTGTGTGTGTATGTGTGTGTTGTTTTGTTGTTTTTGTGACCCCCAAATGTTTTCAGAGGGTCCTGAGGATGGTGGGCAGGAGGAGTAAGGTAGCCTAAAGTTCACCACATTAGTAAAACAGCCTAGACTGTCTTCTCTTCCAAGGAAAACCTTTTACTGATCATTCTCTATGACACCGTGACAAGTCTGGCACTCTCAGATGCTTCCATGGTGGGAGTCGTCTGTGTACCTGCCATGCAAAGCAGCTTATCTGAACCAGAAAGTCGATATTTTGTACTTGATCTGATCTGTTTCTTATGAGTTGCTGCTACTTTACTAAGCAGGCGCCTCAGCTTCTCCTGGCCAGCTGTAAGAGTGGCCAGTGCAGTTGCAGCGCTCACCGTGTCAAGTTTGGTGACATGACTATTGTTTTCTTTGGACAGAACTGGAGCGAGTGAATGTTTGGCCATTAACCAGCCTAAGAGTCTCTCCCTAAGTAGAACATTGGGGGGAGTAGAAAGAGGGGTAGTGGTGGTGGGGTGTAGTGTGCAACAATATGCCTGCTTTATTAAACACCTCTGAGACTGGCGGCTGAACGTCAGCAGCCCAAGAAAGGCTTTTTCTTTGTTTTTGCGTGCTACAGATCTTTGATTTTGTCACACTCTTTCTTTTCTGTTTCTCGTTTCAACACATTCCATTTCATAAATCCACTCATTTGGACAAGACAGTAAAGTTTCAGTGTTATACAAGACTAATGTACATGATATAAAACACATGCGTGCCATTCAGCGCTGTGCGTTGCTGGTATGTATGCTGCTGTAAATCGAACTTGGACGTCTGCAAGTCGGAGGCTTTTAAGCTTGATTCATCTTAGACATGAAACTGTTTAGCTTTAAAAAGGCCCTTTATTAAACTCTGAACGGTCTGGCTATGGTTCGAGTTCATAACCTTCCTGCTAAAGGGACCATCCTACATTTTTCCTGTATTTAATCTGCTTTTTCCAAAGTCCATATTTCATTTGGTGTAGTTTTTTGTACACTGTAAAAAGTGGCACCTAAAAAATTACTTAAGTTTGTTACAGGCGATTGAATACGTTTTGCTCAACTCTTTGATTGAAAGAATCGTTCGCTCAACATCCTTTTTTTTAGGTTGAATAAACCTAATTTCTTTACTTGTATCAACCAACAAAACGCTTTTTACAGTGTAGGGCTGGGTGATATGGACCCAAAATCATATTGTCGCGTTTTTAGACTGAGTAACGAAGTAAACAAAAGTTTAGACACACCCAACTAAATGGATGTTGTGGTGATCTTAAAGACTCTACAGGCTCACACTTAACAGCTCCAACTGATGAGAGTCTGAAACAGTACATATCCTGATATACCACATATACTCTTGATATATAGCATTATTAGATTTTGCTCTGTTGCCCACCTCCAGTATGTCATTGCTGTCCAAAGAAAAACATGTATCTCCATTTTATTCATTATTACTGTTATGCATCATTTGAACACAGCAGCTGCTGTTTATATTGTGTGAAAATTTCATGATGAATGGACCAACAGAAATGGCCCAAAATTGCTTGGGGAAAAAAGTCTGGTTCCATTGACTTACTTAATTGCCATTTTAGGAATTCTTGTTTTCTTTTGGACTGCAGCGACACATTTTGTTGCACAAAACAATTTTTTATCTCTTATCTTGGACAGTTTCAAAGCTCTAATTACTCTTTCAATTTAGTGAATATTCATGATGGACAGTCCAACCTTGTTATATCAGCCTCCACTGCAGGTTAAAAAAGCTGTTTTATCCTCCAGTAAAGTTCCATTTTGGAGGTATTTAAGGTGGACTGTCTAATTCCATAAGTGCTATTTTATAGTTTGATGTCTTCACTTTTATCCTAAAGTAAAATATTAAGCTGGAAATAAGGAGAACCTTCTATGAGTAGCCGTGTCTAAACTTTTGACTGGTAAATGCAGCAGTAGGGTTTCCTTCAATAAGCACATTGAAAATTGTGTATAGTAAGTAGTTGCGACTGAACGACTGGTATCTTATCAGCTTTTCAAAGCCTTCTTGTGCCGTTGTCGCTACAGGGATCATAATTTTAGGGATGTGGTAGACCACCACCCTTTTCTTTACACAAGGCATGCCACCACCACTCCACCATCTGCTCTTATTACCTCTGTGTGTTATTGTTGATTGCGACTAATCAGATACAGCATCACAGCCGTGGAGGTGAGTAGTGAGGAGACAAAGCTGAACCTTTCTGTCTGTTTATTGGGAGGAGTAGTGCAGTGTGCAGAGGGTGTCGGAGAGAAATTAACTGGTACAGCTTTATGGAAGAAACAGGTTATGTATCTTAACATGACATCAAACTGTATCTATACAAACAGTATTGTTTTATCCTGAAAATACATGCATCATCAAAAGAAGTGTGGGATTGCAGTGCTACTGGGAAGGAAGATAAAGGTTACCAGGAACAATAAATGATGATGAATTTAGACTGATATGGGTAATAATTATTGAGCTACACATACAGAAGTAGTGTCTCTTAGTATGGCTAACGCAACATGCCAGACATCTCAGCATGGAGCTGTAGAGGTTCCTAATGGTGTCCTGTGATAATCCATCCCATGCAGCTTGAATATTCTCACACAGTTCCTGCAGACTGTGTGGTAGGGGTGGAGGTGGAGTGACACCAGGCCTTCTGGACGTGTGACGTGTGTCAACAAACCGTTCATCTTGGTGCTGACCACGGTGCCTCCACACACGGATTCGTTGGTAGTCTCCACCAAGGCAAAAGCAGGACTCATCGCTGAAGATGACCCGCTGCCATTCTGAGTCACTCCATGACAGTCTGGCACGACACCATTGCAGTCTTTGGTGACTCTGACGTGTCATGACGCATGTAAATGATTTCTGTTCTTATTGGCCGCCCTGTATTGTGCCCCATTTCCAAAGCAGTCAGAGCTCATTCTAACGTGAGTGGCCCGCTAAACTGCTGTGGGCTGAATAGGCGGATATATGTAAATGTGGTGGTTTCCGTGACATCACAGAAACAATGAATTCAAAACAGACTGTAGTCTTGAGAGTTTATGTGCTACAACATCAAAGTCTTTTATTAAAAAAGAAAGGATGAGGAAAATATGGTTTTCCATGATACAGGCCCGTTAAAAGTGCACCTGTAGGGAGAAAGGCCATGTTCAACAAGTCAGATAAGAACATCTAAGTGAAGATATATAGCTTTGTCAGATGTCAGACAGCATCAGTCATCACCCCGGCTAGCGGAACTTTGTCGCCAGTCTGGTGGTTTGCTGATTGGGGAACCACATGTCCACACGCATTTCTATCCTGACAGCTCNGAAGTGAGTGGCCGGTCATGATGTCCTGGAAGCGAGCAAAGTCTCCACAGTGCAGCAGGTCTTTCCGCGCCCGCACATTTTGAAAACAGCTTGACGGCGATCTAGAAATATCTTTGCCAAGCAGCAGCGTGTAACCCAACGCCAGGCTAAGTCCTGTCCGCGGAAGTGATAAGGCCAGAAATAAAGCCGGAGTGTTAACACTTGCCGTGGCAGTGGCCATCTTAGATGTCGCCATGTGATATGCAAAAGCCATGCCGTCGCAGGCCCTGTGGAGTGTCGGGCTGATACTTGTAGACATTTACCTGGCAAACCAACTTAATGGGGTTTTCATGGAACAGGCCAAGCCGGTATGTACTTATCAGTGCTTATTTAAAACCTCTAGTACTGATTTGTGGGACTACTGGCAGTTCATCTCAATCTGTGTTATGCTGTTGAGTTAGTTTGTCCACTCTGGTCACTAACAAAAGTGGGGAGAGTGGCTTAAACCCATATTCCAGTGAAGGTATTGCTGCCTAAGTGATCTGATGAAGCAAATGAAGGACCTTCTCAAAGAACCACTTGGGTAGATACTAGAGTAGCAGGTCAGCTTCTTAATTACTGAGTGGTTAACTCCCAGATCGGCGGTGTGACCAGTCACACAGCAGATATTAGCAGATGCTAATATGGGAATTGGGAATTGTAGGCTGATGCCGATATTGGATATTTTTCACGTACGTCTGCCGATGCTGACACACAAACATTTATGAGGTTTATTAAGCTGGATTAAGATGAACTTGCATTTCGGAGAACATCTGTTTCCATAGGTTTGTGTTATAATGAATAGAATGTAGATGTTTTAACACAGCAGTCCAGCGTCATCTGAAGATTCATCTCTTCCAAAGGAATAATTACAGTGTCAAATTTTGGTTTCAGGTTCTTATCCCCATTTACATTTGGGGCATTTAGCTGGCACTCTTATCCAGAATGACTTAGAAAATGTATCCTAGAAAGTTCAAACAGGTTAGAGTCCAAACTACCCTTGGAGATCAAACACTGCCAGAACAAGAGCCAGTACTGATACCCAGAGTTGAACACAGCATCAGTGCAATACCTAGCCAATGCTGATACCTTACAAAGAAGCTTAAGGCTTAAGCGCCGCATAAGTGCAATACAGTGCATTCCAAAAAGTCCTTGGATTAGTGCTCACTTAAGTAGTTCACAAAGAGATGGTCCTCAGTCTGTGTTTGCAGACCCCGAGAGAGCCTGCTTTTCGGACAGCCAGTGGAAGTTCATTAGTGGGAGCACCACCATCTTGGTCCCGGAACAGAGGAGAGTCTTTTTGCTTGATGCAAATCTAAACATGTTTCGATACGACCAATATGACGAATATGATATCGTCACAATATTGCCGTATCACCAATCACACAGATGTTTCAATAGTCAGAGAATAATTAGTCCCATATATATGATACATGTTAAGTATCACAAATGTATGTATAGTGCATGAGGATGATGGGGCTATAAATACCTGCGGGGTGTGAGTGACGGGATTCATAGATTGAGAAGAGGTGGTACAGTGCGGTGAATGTCTCGTTCCATGTGTGGAAAATGGCTCCAAAGCAGATGTTAATGATTGGCTGAAAGGAGTGATTGCATTTGGGTGTCCCAAAGACCATAGTGTGAAGGAAATAGCTGAACCTGCAGGTGTATGGAAGCGTACGGTCATACGGGTCTACCAGCAGTGGCTAAAATCCCAGTCCACAGGAAACTCTCCTCAGAATCGTACCAGGGAAGGCATCCACCAAATCTGGCCCAACTCTGCAATTCTTTGATGTAAGAGAGTCTGAACAGTGATGTGGCCTCCATCCAGAAACTTGTCCAGTCCATGCCAAATCCAATCCCAGCTGTTACTGGTGCTTGTGGAGGTATTCCACACTATTAGGTGCGTTTCAGTCACAAATGGCAAATATCAAAATGGTCATCTGATATGATCCGGATATCATTGTGCATCCCTATTAATAACCAATATGTACTAATAGTGCACTTCATATTTCTCCATTCCAAGCTAAACCCTAAGCATGCGCTGAACTGACTAGCATGAAAATGGCTGATGAATGAGCCAGCCACATGACCGGTCGGCCTGCAGTCGTACCATCACATCTACGTCACCGATGTTCCTTCGTACGGGTCTTATGTAAAAGAGCGTGTATTCCGCTGGATTATTGGGATAACTCCATTAAGAATAGTTGTTATGGTTATGTATTATTCTGGACCCTTTACAGAATGTTTCTTGTACGAGGTGGCATGTAGCATTTTCTGTGCCCTTAAAGGCTTCTTATTTATAATGCACTGATTAAAATACTTGCGTGAAATATGATTAGACAGTTCATATCAGTACATACGAAGGAATATTCCAGCGTTTTTTTCCGAGCTAATCCCGATCTGCCACATCTGTAGCATTTGTGAAGAAAGATTATAAAACTTGTTGAATTGAAATCTGATTATGTCATAAGCAGGTGGTTTGAAAAACAAGTAACCATTCGCGGGCAACCATTAACCGTTTAGTACGACTTGAATCACATGAATGAGCCATTGTTTTTGACTGATAACACACATGCTTGTCAGGTGCTCCTGATAAGTTCCGTGATATAGTTGGTAACAACGTATGGGCCAGCTCCCCGGTGTAAACGTGGGCCGTAGAGCCGAATGCAAGAACAAGTTGAAGTAAAGTTGAAGTAAAGCCAAATTACAGATGTTACAGAAGCACTGCTGCTGGCTAAGTAGCTCATCCATCAGTCAGCGGTGTGCCAGTCATGGCATGAATGGCAGGCTTTGCCGCAATGTAAGAAATGCGCTGGCACACGGCCGTCTATGTTTCTCCGGGGCTCTCGCGCTGCACGCCTTATTGCATTTCTGGTATTTATTTATGTAATTGATAATCGCAGGGCAGCTCCGAGTGTCTGTCCCCTGAATCGCCCGCTGCTGCCGCCGCTCTGTCTATTCCTGCAGAGAGAGAACGAGAGAGAGGAGCAGAGAGGAGACTTGGAGGAAGACAAAGGAGCAGCGATGGAAGGGAATAGTAGTGCAAGAAAGAGTGAATGTGAAGTAATGGCATGCACACAAAGGCAAAGCGAGGTTGTGTGTGTGTGCGTGTGTGTGTGTGTAAGAGAGAGTGAGGGATTATTGACGACAGAGAGGGAGAGAGAGGCAGAACGAGAGGAGCAGGAGGAAAGGGAAGGAGAAGCGGGAGAGTGAGTGTGCGCGTGTGCATTTCTTTTGGGTGACTCAGATTTAAAGTTTAAAGTAAAGTTAAGATTTGGAGCTCGGATTAGAAGGAGCTTATGCAAGTGCTTCATGTTTATGGACGTTCATAATGTTGTACGTTTTCAACACGAACGTTGTGTAATCAGCATATCTGTCTATCGATTTATCCGTCTGTCTATCCAAAGGAGGAAAAAACCTGCTAGGATGTTTTTCCACACCTGCAAAGTTCAGTCGAAGACGTTGATTGCATTTTCTGCTTCTCACCATTCCAGTATTCCCAGTATTCCAGGTTTTGAGGCTCTTGTGCAAAAAGAAATTTCTTTTCTCAGTGAGGAGCTCCTTGACAGCTGCACATCCTTTCAGACCCATGTGACTTTGAGGTGTCCTCTCACAGTGGAAGGCTGGGCAGGAACACCTGTGGTTGTTTTTAGATCTGAAGAAAGAGTGGAGCTTGGTTTTCTCCTCTGTCTCTCTCGGAGAGGAAAGCTAGAAGAGCTGTTTATCTGATTGGGACAGTTTTGGTGGTCTACCAGGTCTTACACAGTTCTTAGAGTCCTGTTTACTCTGTATCTCTTAATCATGTTTTGAACTCCAGTTTTGGAACCTCCTGTTTTTTTTCCACTAATTTTCCTTCGACTTCCTTCTTCCGTATGCAAGTGGATTATCTTCTGTCGAATCGCCTCTGGAATATCTGGATAACTTGACGGCCGTTTGAATTAGGAATTGAATAAATGAATAAATGAAGTCTCTTAATTTTTTGCACCGTATACAGTAGTGTGCAGATGTTTTGGTGCCCCCCGTTTTTTTCCAAACGTTATCTCCAGAGAACACACTGCATGTCATGTTAAAGCGCTCTGTTTATGTGCAGAATTAAGACATTTAGTGTTTTTCCAATATGTTACGCAATGGATGCATGATACGGGAAAAAAAATTGACATCGACCTTTTTTTTTTCACCGGTGATATATATATTATTGCAATATGAAAAAATATTCAGTAATTTTCGCCAGATGACTTTAATAGCATTATTTATAAAACATTATTCACTGTAAAATGATTGGGAGGAAAAATAAAGATAATAATAATATAAAGCTGAGAAATGACTTTCTAACACTCTTGTGAGTGTAAACCATGTTTTCTTGAAAGCTCAATAATCAGTTTTACTGCACCAAACACAAAGGCAGGTGAGATGAGCGCTGTGATTACTCTTCTCTGTGCATCCGAGTAGCCTTGAACCAGAGTCCAGGAACCGTGCAAGCTTTTCTCTTGTATCAAGCAGCAAAAAAATAGATAGAAATCAATAGAAATTGTGCACTGAAATGATCAGAACACAAAAATGTGCCATAGAGTGCATTTATTTCACATTTTAAATTGATATTTGACATCTTCGTAGAAGGTTGGTGAAAAATGCATATGCGGTTTTACAGTGTGCCCATTTGCACCCTATGATTTGGTCCTGTAATGCAATGAGCTCTTGTCCCTTTTTTGGTGAGCTCATGAATAATCTGATGAGCTCTGCTCTGATTGGCTGGTTTACAGAGAGACACCGGGATTATCACACAGAAGCAACATGTCGAAATTGAAACCAGTTACAGAGCAATAGACCTGGTTCACACTCACATTCACTTAACGTCGAAGTCATTTCTCAACTTTTTTTTATTTATTTTATTTATTTTTATTTTTATTTTTGTTTTATTTATTTTTTATTTTTACCCCCCAATCATTTTACAGTGAATAATGTTTTTAAATAATGCTGTTCGAGTCATATGGTGAAAATTCCTGAATATTTTATTATTTCATATCGCAATAATATATCCCAGGGAAAGAAATTACAATGTCAGTTTTTTTTTTTTTAATATCGTGCAGACCTAGTCGAAATGGACACAGCCAGGCAAATTATGAACCTCTGTGAAAATGATCTAGTTGTCATACTGTTTACTGTAGTTAGTTATGCTAGTTACTAACAATGCTAAGCTATACTAGCTACTCGCTTTCCATCTGAACATCAACACAGAGTAGATTAAAGTTGTTCCTGACTGTAAAACTCTCAGTTTAGGATGATCTGCTTCAACCAGCAAACACTGACACAATCACACAGCATGGCTGCTTCGTGCAGGTTGTGGATGGGGTTGTTGATAAGGTTTGGGAAACTGGCCGGGGTGAAATGTGCAACAAACAAACTAATCTTGGAATTAAAGTTGTCCGGAATCTTGTTAAAGATCTGGGAGCTGAAGTTGGCTTCCTGTTTGACTTGATTTGCATGTTTTCCGTTGCACTTTAAATGGTGCCCCGGTGACGTTCTAGGTGGAATCAGTAATGTTACGTAACAGCTTCAGATTTTGGAGTCAGCCTGTTTTAAGGCCCTCTTGTACAAATGCGGGATTTGTGGTTGAAGGTATGTCAGTTTTCCGGTTTCTACCTCATTCAACTACGTCAATGTAACAACTGAGTTTTCTGTTCTACGGTATCTTAAAGTTTGTTTCCTGACCTGTTTTCAGCTAGCAAATCAACAGCACATGTAATTTGACCAGGGGTGTTCAAACTTGCTTACGACAGTTCAAAAAAAATTGTATACAAGAAACCTCAATGCTGTTTTATGATTAAAACCACCTTTATTAGAGTAACAGAAATGTGTTTTCCATTACACATCAGCTGTTTATTTTTTCAGAAATTCCTTTCAAGCGGATCTCAAATATGCTCCTTAAAAAAAAAAAAAAAAACTGTACAAGCCTCAGACATGATTGATAAATATATAAAATCCATATGACCCCACATCCTGACAAGCTATAACAACAAACCCATGGGTGAAAGAATCTGGTTGATCATTTATCCCCCCTAGTGCAGATTGCACGTCCCAGGCTTGTGTGCTTAATAAAGTTTGCGCGGTTCAACAGGTAGTTGCGCAATGCCTCAGGTTAATGATCCACCGCAGGCGGGGCGGCTCACTGGCTCGCCGAGGCACAGCGCTGGTTTCTGCAGCAAATATGCACTGCAGTAGCCTCAACACGAACAAATCCTTCACCTTGACCTTGAGCTTATTGTCTGGGGAGAAAAGAACAACCAGGGAAAATGGATCATAACTTATTATATTGCCTGCAGGACCTGCCCTTGTCTGATAACTCAAACAGAGTATGCATTGTATATACAATACGTGATATAAGGACATGGTCAGATGTTGCAACACTGTTCCCTTTACATGGTGTTAACCTTTAGAACCGCATGGTTATTGTCATTCTGCCATACATTGGATTACATTATTGTTTAAATGTAGTTAAAGAATGAATAACATTGTGAGCTACATATTCTGTTTATATTCAGTTCATATGCTTTGTTTACAGGGTTGGGACTTTTGGGAGGGGGGCGGGGGTTTATGCAGAAAAACATTTCAAAAATATGAAATATATAAGACTGTGCATAACAGTAGTATTTTATGCATTTCTATATCTCTATACAACAATACATGAAATTGGTTGAAAGTTTGGAATCTGCACTTCTGGCAGAATTTCAGTGCTTGTTTCAGGCTAAAGATGAGGAGTAGTTCATATCGAATGGAAATGATGGGTGCAAATTAACGATGCATCATTACCAGCTTTTGCAGAGCAAGCATGAATATAGCTTTTTTAGTGCTTAGTGATACGGATTATGAGATCCATGATACATAACCTACTCAATATTCTGTTTTTCAGGAATGTATATACATTGTGAATAGTTCAGTCCTTGAGATGTAAACAGAGTCATTCAGGGTGGTTTGATGGTTAATATGAGAGAAACATTTTGACCGTGGCTGTGATCGGGAACCAGGACTCACTGTGTCTTTAACACAAATGTAGCCACTTTATTTACTATCAAATTTTTTTCTTGGCCTTGAATTCTCTAGCCTAAGTGTTCGCAGCCATGTTGGGGAAGTGACTGTGATTGTGTTTGCTAAAAAATGGGAGTTGCTTGTTCATTAGCATTGCAGCATACACTCGACTCATGCCGTGAATACCAGACAGTGAGCTCGGTTTCCTGATACCAGTATCGTATCAGTGTGTCCCTAGTGCAAATACAACATCAAGGTATATTGGTTTCCAGTTTATTGTCATTTTTCTGAGGTCACAGTGCACCTGGCAAACAATAACACTACAATAACAACACTATAAAGAAGGTACAGGAAGATAAAATGAACTAGGGATGCAGTTCCAAATCAGCCAGGATTGAAATCTGTAGAGTGTTGCTCAAAACATGAAACTGATTTATTGTTTTTATTGTAGATTTGTTTTGCAGTTGTAGTATAGTTGTTGTAGTATATGACTATATGACTTTTTATTATTATTATTTCATTTAAATAGGCGACTAAATAAACAGGCTAATTGAACTAAACTAGAATAGGCTAACTGAAATAACAGATTTAAAAAAAAAAAAAAAAAATATTGCCCGGAAAATTGTCTAGTGGTTGTCTAGTATTCAGAATTGGTATTCCGACCTGAAAATCAACAGTGTGAATTTTTTCTGTGGACAGCAATGGCTAACATCCCATGTACGTTCAGATGCTAATACTGAACAGCAAAGGGATGAACACATCCAACACAAATGGTGATGACGAGATATCGTGCAGTAACGGAGAGCGTTGTGCCAAAAATACAATATTAGCTTGAAGACTTTTTCACAAGATGCATCACAGTGTTGCACACGAGTTGGAACAGATAGAAGATTCCAGCATGACAGGAGGAGGTAAAAATAAATGAATGAAGTAGATAATGTCAACCATTTGGCTACGTGTCAAAATGCGGACTGTGTAGTTAGTGTACCTGGGTTGTTGCCATTGCTTACAGCCTCTGTAATTGGTCTGAATGTCTTCTTTTATGACACATGCAGTTGCTCAGTCTTCGAGAAGCGCTGACCGTACCTGCAATATACTCATTTCAGTGCATTGAGACGTTATCAGTGAGTATAGTTAACGCTCAACGCAGCATGTGGGCTTTTTATTTTCCGAACCGTTAAAGGCAGCAGCGTGTTTACAGCTCCGCATAGCAAAGACAGTAATGCTTCACTTCCACAAATAAGAGGACGACTTCAAACGTGTGCGTGTTTGACCCCCGTCCCATCTTCTCCCTCTCACCCAGCTCCAGCGAGACGTCCCCTCTCAGCCGTCTGTCCGCACGCCATTAGCAGGCCCTTGTCTCAGGCTCAGTTGAGCGATTCTACACTGAGAGTCAGGAATGTGCCTTTGTGTCCCGTTAACAAAACAGAGGCGCCGGATTCTGGTCCGTCTTCAAGGCGCAGAGGACGGGCAGCCAGACGGAACAGGCCTCTCCGCTTTTCCACACCTTTTTCCAGCGCCTGCCTGCACACAGCGCTTAGACGGCTTTGCACAAGAGACAGGAGCACAATAGGGTGTTTGTGCACGAATCGCGGCTGAAAGGGAAAAGGACATGGCTGGACTAATGCACATTTAATAGTGCTTACGCGAGCTGTGATAGGACCGGGTTTGAAGGTCGCTGGAACTAGGATTCAGAGAATTTCTAGCTGGCTTGAACAATGGCCGGTCTCAGGACAGCCTTCATAGTTATGGTCACGGTTACACTTTATTGATTCTTGTAAGAAATTGGAAATTGAGGACAGCATTTAACCCCACACTACTTTTCTGCACGCTCATAAACACGTAGCGTATGCACTCATAATGATTTTAGTCACAGCAGCGTTCATAATACCGAATAATGTGGTGTTTAAGTTTAAAGATCAGTAACTGAATAATAAGCCTGCGGCTTGAGGAAGTCAAGAACCAGTGCTGGATGTGGATTCAGGGTCATTTAGATGTGGCCAATACGACGGTGTTATGTTGTTGTTGTGATAGCGAGTCACGGTACACGTTCCTGAGCACTGGCCAATAAAAAACACGACCAAACAGATTTAGAGAGCATGTAAACAACAACATGTGGTTGGCACATCAACACTGTGTAGTAACAGTGAATAGAATCTTCTGTTGGGTTAAGGCGAATTCAGGTCATGAGTCTTGAAAACAATGGTGGTTGTAGCTTCTGATTGGTGCTGTAACATCTTTACAGGGCAGCCCTGAGTAATGTTTGTTGATTTGTGATTGGGTTTGGCGGCAGTTGCAACCAACCAGGTACGGACAGCTAATTAGCCATTTATCTACTTTAGTAATATTTACAGGAGTAGACAAAAGTTTAGACACACCCAACTAATTGGATATTGTTGGTTATCTTAAAAACTCTACAGCCTTGACAGCTCCAACTGATGAGATCTGAACCAATACATATCCTGATATACCACATATACTCTTGATGGATCACAGTATTATATTTCTGGCATATCGCCACCTCTGATATATATTTGGTTTGGCGCAAAAGAAAAAAACTTTTATAGCTTTAAACTTTCTAGCACAGTTCAAAAGCTCTAGTTCCCCTTTCAGTTTAGTAAATATTCATGATGGACAGACCAGCAGAATTGGTCCAAAACTGCTTAGAATAAAAATCTTATGTTGATCTCCACTGCAGGTTAAGAAAGCTGTTGTATCCTCCTGTAAAGTTCCATTTTGGAGGGCTTTTAAGGTGGACTGCATAATTCCATGAGTGCTATTTTATACCATGAGTGCATTAAGCTACAAATAAGGAAATTTTCTATTTTCTAGTTTTCTAATTCTTTTTGACTGCCACTGTACTGTATAAGTCAATTAATCACAGGAGCTAATTGCATGTCAGCATATATGCTATCATCTTGTTTATTTGTGTTTTTACCAAGTTAGTAGATTTTCCCTCCTGGTTTATATTGTAGATAATAAATATGAATCTAAAAAATGTTGTATGCGGGTGGACATTTCAGTCAAATTTGATATGCAGAGTTTTACAGAGAAAAGGTAGAGGAAACTTGACTATAGGCTACCACGCTGGACGCACCTGGAGACAGTGACTAAAGACAGTACCACAAATCAGCAAGTGACCTTAATGTACTGTATTATACTGTATAAGATTAACAGGAGCGACAGCATGGTGGCGCGGTGGGTAACGCTGTGCCTCACAGCAAGCAGGGTCTGGGTTCGATTACCAGCTGGGGTCCTTTCTGGGTGGAGTTTGCATGTTCTCCCCGTGTCTGTGTGGATTTCCTCTGGTGCTCCGGTTTCATCCCATAGTCCAAAGACAGCCAGGTGAATTGGAGATGCTAAACTCTCCCTTTGGTGTGAATGTGTATTTCTATGTGTCTGCACTGTGATGGACTAGTGGCCTGTCCAGGGTGTTTCCTGCCTTCCACCCAGTGAGTGCTAGGATAGGCTCCAGCACCCCCTGCAACGTAGATAGAAAAGCAGATTAGAAGATGAATGAATGAAGTTCCCTGATTGAAGTGTGAATGGGAAAGCTCATTGTACTCAACATGGTGTTTGTTTACCCTTCAGCTTGCTGCTTATGCTGAAAGCGGGAAAAGTTCCAGTAGTGGAGATCTGCGTTAACCAACCTGAATCCAACCTGTTTTTGGGCATCATTGAGCCAAAACGCTACACAATTTATGAGGCTTTTGTCAGATGTTATCACCGATGGTTTTGAGATGGTAATTTGACCTTCACTTTCAACTGACGTACTTTGGTCTCTCCCAGTTCAAAGAGATTCTGATCTTGTATTGCTGGAAATAATGGCGATGTTGCAAAGTTGGCCGCCAAGTGAACGGTATCTCCTGAAAGGACTAAACCCCGAACCAGATAAACCGATAAATACTTGTCGTCTCTTCTTGACTCAGCAGA
>CM067498.1:5698326-5764347 GCA_034552555.1 Semaprochilodus insignis
TGTAACGTATAGGTACAGTACATCTATGTTCTTGTTTATGTGCATGTGCTCTAAAGTGTGGCACTGGCAGTGCAGGGCATGTCTAGATCTGTATGTTGCTGCTGCCTCTAGCTATACCTAACTGACTAATATTTCTGCTGGAGCCCTAGGAGCGCCCTCAGGAATCAGGACTTTTACTTTAATACTGTTTATTCAGCGGTGGAAGATAAAAATAGATGCTTTCTTGACACGTACTTACGGATACAAGCGGCCGATTGTTGTTCAGTTGCACTGCTCCTGTGCTATGAGCTCTGCTGTATTGGTGCATACACAGGCCTGTATGTATAGAGCAGGGAATTAAGTATGCTTAAGTGTGCCGGGGAGGGAAAGTGAGCCGGAGTTCAAACCCAAAGCAGGTGTCACTTAGATGATCGCTCACCTACGCAAAGAAATACCATGCGGTCCTGTAGTGAAATCCACACCAAAAAAAAAAAAACAGAGACACACAGTCAGACACGTGCATGTGCACAGCGCTCTTCCCAGAATACCGAGGGGGAATGGCAGGCTGTGTTATCCTGCTAATCAAGGAAATGTTTAACTACTGCAGTTTGTACATTGTTCTGCATTGTGTTTGTTCAAGGTAGGAAATGGGGTTTGATTAGGGAAAAGCTTGAAGGGTTGTGCACGCCGCTTAGCGATAACCTTCAGTGCCACTGAGTGCACGTAGGTGTACGAGTGTGTGTGTATGTGTGTGAAGTCTGTTTAACTCTCTCAGAGGGAATTAAATATCTCCAATACGACTTCAGATTTTCGACTTCAGATTTTCCCTCGGCAGTTATGTGACGAAAGTCGAGTCAACATTGACTTATCGCTGATGATGTCATGAATGAAACCACAGGAGAAGGAAATACTTTTCAACAGGTGACTTTAAAAATCCGTGATAAAGCCAAAACTCCACATGCATGCCATTTCCAATGAGCTCCGGTTCATGTTGCCAGCTTCCAGGGAGCCAGAGATACAGGCCCTACACGTTTGTATATAACCGAGGGCAGCCTGGGCGGCCTTCGTCTGGAGAGCCAAAGAAATTGGGTACATCAGCACACATAAGAGTAGCCTTCTTTACAGGACTGCAGGATGTTATGACCCCTTTCCAACCACACACGAGATTCTACTGTGTTTTTTGGGAAACCAGAGATAGCAACACTCAGTATCTGATCTTTGAAGCACTGTAGATCAGTGGAGAGATATTAGAACGAAACTCTACAGGTCAGTAAAGCGTGTTGTGCTCTTTCCAGTGCTCACGTTGCTAGCCTTCAGGAAACCTGAGACATCAACCCCCGAAATCACAAGGCTCCTCCTTACCCATTGTCTGTAGCATCCAGGTTATTAGTATAATAATAATAATAATAATAATAATAATATGCTTTATTTATATAGCACCTTTCATACACAGTCTACAAAGTGCTGCACAGTAAGAAAAACAGTTTTGATTGAACAAGAACTTTAAAACTAGATAATGATATATTTAAAATAATAAATTACAGAATTAAGAAGTTACATAAAAGTCAGTACATATAACATACAATATAAAACTGGTTAAATAAAAGCTGACATGTTTAGAACACAAAAGTCAAACAGCAAATAAAATAGAAATAAAGTTACATAAAAGTCAGTACATGCGACAAAAACAGTTGGAACCTGGTGAAGGAAAGGTTTAAAGCTAAGTTAAAAGTTTGTGATTTTAACTTTAGCTTAAATATGAACAGAGCTGGACTGTCTAACTGTCAAGGGTAATGCATTCCACTGTACGCTCCGAGACCAGTAACTGAAAGATGCTTCTCCACTTTTCCCATGGTGAACCTCTGGGATTTTCAAAAGACCGGTGTTTGCAGACCTAAGATCACGCTTCGGAGCATATGCAGATAGGCAGTCCGTAATATACTCCGGTGTTAAGCCATGTAGTGCTTTAAAAACCAATAAATGAATTTGAATCATCATAATGATATCGTCGCTGTCCAAAGAAAAACAGGTATCTCCAAAATGGCAACTTTACAGGAGAGGCCAAAAACCTCATTTAATCTGAATGGAAGTCAATGGAACCAGACGTCTTTCCAAGCAATTTTGGGCCATTTCTGTTGGTCCATTCTTCATTGAATTTCCACACAGTGTAAATAGCAGCTCATGTGATCAAATGAGGCATAAAAGTAAAAATCAACAAAAATGGACATACATGTTTTTCTTTGGACAGCGACGATATTTAAAACATGAGTAACAGGAGTCAACATCGGGCTTAAACAGAATTACACTACACAGTGTAAATGTAGGTTCAATGGTGGATATTAAATGGCTATCATCATAGCCGCTGGTTCCCATATCACCGCTGTACAGAAATCTGTGTTGCTGTGTTTCTTTATACTCAACCATTTCAAGCTAAGCGGCCACAAACACTTGGACAGTAAAGTTTGTGTGACATTTGCAGTTCCATTCTGCATTCGACTTACTGAATTAATTACAGTTTCATGGCCAGAATAAAAGATGACATCATACTATAACCACATCTGTTACTGCACTGCAATGTTATTGTGGTCTTGTAATCCTCTAAGATGCAACGCTACTGGCACAGGCCTAGATTACTGAAACAACCAGCGTTTCCTACATAGCTCTATGGAAAACCTCCTTTAGGTTAGTGTTATAGTATGTATGTGGTTACCTGCGTATGAACGAGTGCTCATGTTGTCTGCTTGTATGAGCATGTGTGCATGCATTTATGTAAGTGAGTGTGAGCGCGAGTGTGATGGATGTGTTAGTGCTGTAACAGTCTTGACAGTTGAAATCCTGCCTGAACAGAACTTTCAGCTCATGCTGGTCTTTCTGTTTAACCCACGTCATTTTCCGTGAGTAGGGAGAGAGTAAGCTTGGGTCCAGTCTGCCATTCATAAACAGGATGTCACCACCCCGTCGCTCTTACTAGGGCGGAACGACACTGGGAAAAAATTCACAGTGAAATATGTTAATGAGAGCTCGTTTTTCGACAAAGAAGCATTTCTACAGAATAGGTGTTCCCAAATCCAGCTAATTATCATGCTAGTAATGGACAGGTTGTGTTTAAAGGGAGGAGTAAGGCAGTCGTTCAGCATTCTGATTAGGCCAGAGTGATACGGACAAAGTAGGGTACTTCAGACTAGGGGCGGCTCGATACAACTTTTCCATGCCTGATACTGCATCTATGAGTACCTGCCGATATCGATACCAATGATAAAACGACTAAGCTCTTCATAACACCTTTGTCTGGCTACACTTTGCTTCAGTCTAAATGCTCGAACTGTGAAACAGATATTCTCTTCCCCAAAAGGAAGAAATACAGAGCCCACAACATGACTCATGAGTTATGCAACACTGCTGTTTCTTTTCATTTCAACTTTTTCACGCACTGAACTTTCAGCAGAATCTCTGATTGGTCGGCACCATCTAACGTTCCGAATCAAATCTTGGCTGCAGTTTTGTGCAAAGGTTTAGTGAAGCATTTACGTGACTGTTTAAGCTAACAGATCATATCAGATTATACTTTTTTCCCCCCTCCAATATCTAATCAAGTGATTCTGGCCAGTAGCGTACTGACACCAATACTGAGCAACATATTTTTGCACACCTACTTCAGTTCATCCGTAGTAGTGTCGGCTGAAGCATGGCTGAGACATTAGCTGGATGTTGCTGTGATAGCATTAGCAGTTGTAGCCCGCTCGTTCAGAAAAGCCCTCTCAGCAGACTAAAGGCCTATTTACACAAAGTATGATGCTTTTTTTTAATGCCATGTGACTTTCAGACTAAGTCTGAGGTTTTTTTTTGTTTTTTTTTGTCTAGAAACTCTGAAAACAAAAATAATATATAGGCCTTAAGCTAACAAACAACAAACAAAACCTGCAGTTCATTGTAACAATAATCTCAAGCTGTACAGAGAGCTAGAGCTTTAAACTGTGCAAAAAAGGAGATAAAAGTTTTTTGCAAAAGTAAATATATATTAGAGGTGGAGATATGGCAAAATATAAGGCTGTGATACAGCCAGAGGATCAATGTGTATTGTTTCAGACATCTCATCAGTTGGAACTGTTAAGTGTAAGCCTGTGGAGTCTTAAAGATAACCACACTCATCAGTTTAGTTGGGTATGTCTAAAGTTTTGACGGGCACTGTATATATAATATTATAGTTTGCGAGTATATACAGTATACGCTGAACGTCTATAATAGCAGGTGCAGCGATAAGGGCCATCCTTGCTTACTTCACACACACACACACACACGGCCGAGCGTGAGAATCTTTCACATGTCTCACAATGTCAAATCTACCCACCAAGTTTTAGTCCTGTCGGTTGATTCCCTGTGTCAGTTGGTTACACAGCGTAATATGATTGATCAAAATTGATCACAGCCCTAGTGTTTAGATATTGTTATTGCAACATGGTTCTTTCAATATTCTGGAAACACATTAGTGAGCTGCTGATGGAGTCTTTCCAGCACACAAAGTACTTGCAGTGATTACAGTGACATAGCCTTATGCTATATCAGTATTTGCTAAGGCGAATATCATGATAATGCTTAACAATACGTTTATGTTGTTCAGCCCTAACTATGATCCACCGTCCTCGTGTTTCTCTCTGACCGGCTCACGTGGCCAGACTGGTCAAATAGAGGAGAGATTTATTTATCTTGAACATGTTAACAGCACTTGGAAGCTCAGGCTGGTAATGACGTTGCAGCATACCTGAATGTTCTGTGCAGAATTTCCAAGGCCAGCAACAGTCCGTAGCGGAGCCCTGTCCATGTTTATTAGCTGAGTGTCCTGCACGAGGTACAACCAGCACTGTGAAATTCCTGAAGCGTTTTTGCTCATATAGCTAATGTTTTAAAAGCTTTTCCCTTCTTCTGAACACATTCCTCACCTCTGAGCTCAAGCGCCCATCTGCCAGTAAATACACAACTAGTGACTCAGACCTCTTTAAGTGCCTGCAGTATTTGCCACAAGCTCAGCTTGCTTTGGCTGCATGCCCTCGGGGGGGGGCCCTGAAAGGTGTGTCCCCTTTCTGGTAAGCCTGGCGTGAGGGCCCCTGACCCTGCTGAGATCATAGGAGAAGGCCTGCGTTTCTTCAACAGCCCCGAGACGAGTGTTAAATGATGTCTTAGCACCTAGCTGACAGCACACACTCGCAGTGTTGTTCCAAACACACATACCCACCTGATGGCGTATATGTTAGGGTCTGCGTGTGGATAGATTGGAGTGGGGAATGTATATTTCTGTCTGTGTTTATGTGTATACTGCTCACATACCTAATAAGCTTACCGGAGAAAACATGAGTCACCTGTGACTGAAACTTACCTAATAGCGTGTAACGCCTCCTTAAGCATGAATAACAGCTGTGACTGGATTTGGCATGGACTGGACAGGCTTCTGGATGTAGGCCACATCAATGTCCAGACAGTCTTGCATCAAAGAATTGTGCAGTTGGGCCAGATTTGGTGGATGCCTTCCCTGGCTCAATTCCCTGTAGACTGGGATTTTAGCCACTGCTGGTAGATCTGTATGACCATACGCTTCTGTACACCTGCGGATTCAGCTGCTTCCTTCACACTATGGTCTTTGGCACGCCCAAATGCAATCACTTCTTTTAGCCAATCATTAACATCTGCTTTTGCGACCCATCAAACGAGGCATTCACTGCTCTGTAGACACAAAAAGAAGGTCTGGCTTGATGTTTAGGTCTCAAATGCAACATTAACATTAGGCTGATGAAAAGACACATCTTTCACCAAGTTCTCTTTGAATACTCTTTACCCCCGAAGGAATCAACCGACAGGAATGAAACTTGGTGGGTGGGTTTGACATGCAAGCAGTTTTAATTTCACGCTCGGCTGCACTTGTGACATAAGCAAGGATGGGCCTTGTTGTTGTTCCTGACTGACCCAACAGCCACGATTGCGGACATTCAGCGAGCAGTGATGCCCTCCATGAGTCATCCTGTTAGTGCCCACACTATTGGCAGATGACTGCACGACGCAAGACTACATGCCCACAGACCGTTACGACAACTGCCCTTTACACCACAACAACGTCACCAAAGACTGCAATGGTGTCATGCCAGACTGTCATGGAGTGACTCAGAATGGCAGAGGGTCATCTTCAGTGACGAGTCCCACTTATGTCTTGGTGGAGATGGCCAACGAATCCGTGTGTGAGGCACCATGGCCAGCACCAAGATGAACGGCAAAGCATGAGCTGTATGTTGCTGTGATAGCATTAGCAATTGTAGCCCTTTTGTTCAAAAAGCCCGCTCAGCAGCACTTTCAGCAGACTTGAGGCCTATTCACACCGCGGATGTTGTTTTTCGATGGATAAAACAAAAGTGATTTTTAATGCCAAGTTTGAGTATTTTTTGTCTAAAAACTCTGAAAACAATAATAATAATTATTTAATGAGTTTGTTGTCGCGCATCACACGTCTAGAAGGCCTGGTGTCACTCCACCTCCACCCCTATCGTAAAATCTGCAGGAACTGTGTGAGAATATTCAAACTGCATGGGATGGATTATCACAGGACACTATTAGGAACCTCTACAACTCCATGCCGAGACGTCTGGAATGTTGCTTTACTTCTGTATGTGTAGCTCAATAATAATTGCCCGTATCAGTCTAAATTTATTATCATTGTTCCTGGCAACCTTTATCTTCCTTCCCAGTAGCACTGCAATCCAGCTATCCTTTTGATGATGAGTATATGTTGGTTAATGGTAAATCAAGTACGTTCCTATTTCAAAAGCTTTTAAAACATTAGCTTACACATCCTGTGTGCATTTGAATGGTATGCTTCCTTACCGTGTGTTGGATCTCTGCAGTTTGCCTGCACACGCAGTAGAGATGTAAAATGTTCTCATTCTGACTTCAGCTAATATTAGATTTACTCTGTAGGTGTGAATTGATCTGCATTCTGTGCTGAGGATTGAGTAGAGATTACTGTTGCACTCTTCCAGTGAATATTACAGACCATCTCTTTCACAGGATGGGACCATTTTATTTCTGTCCCACATTTTCACTGAATTTGCCCCGCTCTCCTGCTCTCTCCCTTCCTGCAGGCGCTTGGATGCTAACCACATCACGGTGGTGCCAGAGGAAAGCTTTGAAGGCCTCCAGCAGCTCAGGCACCTGTGGCTGGACGATAACAACCTGACCGAGGTCCCTGTGGGACCCCTGCAGCACCAGGGCAACCTGCAGGCCCTCACACTGGCGCTCAACCGCATCACACACATCCCAGACAACGCCTTCGCTAACCTCTCCAGCCTGGTCGTGCTGTAAGTGACCCTGCACTTTACCCAGCTTTAGATAAAGCGTTCAGCGACAATGCTTTACTGTTTAGGGACGTTTATAGGTGCCTTGAGCCTTTTATGGTAGAGCCTCACAGTCTAATCTCCTCAGAAATATCTCCTGAAAATGAATAACTCGTACTGGTATTGGTTGTACTAACCAGAAATACATGGAAGGCTGGTCTCTGACTGTTTTGAGTCATGAGATGCTCAGTAAATTCAAGGAATGGGGGAATTAAAACTAGCATAGCATAGATACTAGCATAGATACTTTTGGTGCTGATATGTCCTTTAGAGAATACCTACATAAAAAATAATAATTTAAAACCAGGTGTTTGTATTATTCAGTAATTGAGGCAGGAAAAATGCCAAATCAAGTCAAAATCAAAAGCAAATAAAGGTAGGATAGGAACATATAACTTTTATTTATTTGAATCAATCAGCGTTCAAGCTTTCTCCAAATTCATGTTTTAGAGTGTATAAATTAAAGAGCACAGTTTCACCCAACACATCGATTGAATTGGAACATGCAGGCTTATAATGGACATTTTGCAAGTCTGGGTGAAAGATTTCTTTCCAATCACATAATACAGCATTTCGTTGCTGTCCAAAGAAAAACAAGTATCTCTAAAGTGGTAACTATACAGGAGAGGGCAAAAATCGAATTGAATTTTAATGTAAGTCAATGGAACCAGACTTTTTTCCAAGCAAATTTGAGCAATTTCTGTTGGTTCATCCTGAGCAGTAAGCCTGTACTTGCCCACAAGAACTTAAATGTTAGAATTTATATAAATAATATTAATACAGTTTATAAACAAGTGTTTTGCTTTTGTGAGTGATATTTGCTTAACCATTCCAAAGCCTAGCATTAATAACAATGATCATCCACAACCTGGTTTGGCCCCATTAATACTTCATTATGTTAAATCAGATGTGTTGGTGATGGAATTTGAATTTGGCCCTTGTGGTGGATGGGGAGTGTCCAAGAGAAATCTGGCATGTTCAAAATACATAATTCTTGTTTTTACTGTACTTATGTTTATTTGCATTGACTCCAAAGAATTTTTTGGTTGGACCTGAAATCATAGTTCGATGATGCACTGGAGCCATACTTAGCATGCCCCATCCCCTAAAGCTATAACATCAAAAACACTGGAGTCTAGCACCATCAGCGGACATCCCACACGACCACGATGTACTACACCTATTACAGCCTACAGTTTCCTCGCTAGCTATTTCTTTGCCCTGCAAGTGCATCTTCCCCGGGATGCCACAATTTCCAGAACAGCTCACTGGTCCTCCACTACGGCACTGTCTGCTACAACGGCCAACCTGCCCTTCTTGAGCCCCTTCATACTGTGCTCGAGCTAGGTCAGTGCCCAGCAGGGCTACGTTTCACAGGGAAACAGAGGACGTTCCACAGAGTTTTGCCACTATACTGTGAGCCTCGGCAACCGTTACAACTTGCCAGTCCTCTGCTAGAGCACAAGTCCTGCTCAGCCAGCTGGCCTGCTCTGTCCTCTTTGGGCTATTTGAACTAGGTCAGTGCCCAGTGGCTATATTTCACCCTGCAAGACCCGGGTCTTACTGCGGCTGGATGGTCCTTCTCAGACAGCACCTGCTTTGCCAACTTTCGCTAGGCTCATGGTGCTATCAGCTGCATGGTGCTTCGAGTTGTCAAGCCTCCCTGGCTCGAAGAGGTTAACGCTCTGTGTGTTCAGGCGATACGTTTATGGAACAGACTACAGGCTAGTACTTTTCCATCAGCTTACGCTATCTATACCTTGCATAAGTGGGAGAAAAAAATGGTCATTCTCTTGCAGACCCAGAGAACCTAGGTTTCCTCTGGCTCCAAATTGGATTCTGACTATGGTGGCTCAAACATGTATGACTGTACAAGTCCAACAAAACTGCTATACGGAGCGTCAATTTTTCAGACCGTAATAGTATTTGACACTTGAAAGAGAGGCTACGCCTTTTCTGTGATTGGATGTGGTTTTGGCACCCCCAGTGGACACCCGCCCCTCCAGTATTTCAGGGCTGAGAATACAGTTCTCGGTTTTGAAACCTAATTTAATATCGATTCATTCATCTTCTAAGACGCTTATCCTTCTGGGTTGCGGGAAATGCTGGAGCCTATCCCAGCGTGGCCAGCGTTCACCCTGCACAGACTGCCGGTTCATAACAGGGCTCAATTAATATATTTGGTGGTATTTTTAATCATTCAACTTTGGCCATGTGATTAATAACACATTGTCTGTGATGAGACAAACTCAGAACTCATTTTAATACTACTTTACATGGATTTTCATGCAAAGACTTCATATAAAATGGAGAGAAGTGTATCGTGGAGAGTGAGTAACAAGATTGGATGTTCCAGTGTTCAGTGTTATGATTAAAGATTATAATCGCATTTATTTCCCGGACAAATAAACTCCACATTTTTCCGTACTGGTTATTTGATTTGTTACGAAACCAATTGCAAGTTTTACTGTCTGTCATCTGTACATTGAGTCTGCCCTCATGCTGCTTGCACCTTATGTTTGGTCGCATGATTGGACACCTTTAAAATGTACAGTTGTACAGCAAGTCTGAGGCTTTATAATATATGACCATTTTTAGCCCAGCCCTGTTGCACCCCTATGCTGTGATGCAGTGCCGTCCTCCAGAGTCGGTCAGCATTGCTGTAGATGTGCGGTTTCTTCAGCTCTCCGTCTGATAATTTATTCACCCTGTTCCTGATTCCCCTACTGTGTCTTTTATCACACGTCAGCTAAATCCATCAGCATCCTGCACAAACATGAGGCCTAGGTCGCTCATAAAAACGCCCACATTCACGCACACACATACTCGCACACACGCAGGTAGATGTGTGCGCACACACACACACACAGACACACAAGTAAACTGTTGTGTTGACAGAGGCTTTTTGGAAAAGCGTTAAGGGAGAATCCAAAAAGTACCCGAGTGATTGCAACCTCAAGCAAGAAACTAGAGCCCTTAAGTCTCTCTCCCTTTCCCTCTCTCTCTCTCTCTCTCTCTCGCTCTTCTGGAAGCTTCTCTGTGGGTCTGATTTACCAATTACATTCCTTCTGCTGGAAAATATTTGTCTAAGGAGTGGAGGCCAATTAATCCGTTAAGTAGGTTGAACAAACAGGCAGACGTGCACGAGTGCTGATGAGTTCTCCGCTTGGAGACCGCCCGAGCACTCCACTGTTTGGGTTGGGGTTCTGCTGAGCCGTGCATCTTTTTTAATGACTGGAAAATCACAGGAAAACAGACATCTCTTGTCATCTCAGAGGTGATAAATTGCACATTTGTATATTAATGCAATGCTGCACAGGTCAGGTCTGAAACAGGAATGCTTCTTCAGGTATCCCTGAAGATTCCTTTTTTGGTTTGCAATGCAGTGTAGTCAGTCTGTTATAGTCCACACTTACATACACTCGACGGTAATATTATTCAACCACTTCTACACACCTGCTTTCTATCTGCATTCTGTTATTGCTCAGTTCCACTTACTATATAGCTGCACTCTGTAGTTCTACATTTGTGGTACAATTAGTGTAGTCCATCTGTTTCTTCACATACTTTGCTGTCCCATGGTTCCCCCTGGTCAGTACCTCCCACAGGAACACCATAGGGCAGGTATTACTTGGGTGGTGGATCATTCTCAGCACTGCAGTGACACTGACGTGATGGTGGGGTGTTAGTGTGTGTTGTGCTGGTGTGAGTGGATCAGAGACAGCAGTGCTGCTGGAGTGTTTAAACACTGGGTCCACTCTATTAGACACTCCTACCTTGCTGGTCCACCTTGTGGACGTAGAGTCAGAGATGATAGCTATTGCTGATATCTGTGGCTGCAGAGTTTGTGTTTGCCAGTAGTAAAGCCACGGTGCAGTTGCAGAATTCCAGAAATAAACATTTAAATGATAGAATCCACACGAATTTTGAATGTTGTTCCAAAGCTTTTATCCAGCTTTTGGACACTGGATCATCTTCAGTCAGAGTTCTTCAGTCAAGTTCTACACTCTCTTTTCTCAGGATTTTCTGGTATCCATGCCCGCAACACTGTGTTAATAACATATTACCACAATTGAGATTTCCAGAATTCATCAAAACATTCTACACATGTATTATCATGTTATTTTATATAGTCTTATATACTATTATTATTGAACAGGTTTCCTGCTATTTCAGAAGTACAGAGGTATGCTAAGAAATGACTGTGGCTGGTAAATGACTGTATGCTACAGATGGAGATCAGCTTTAGTAGCCTTCTTTTAAAAAGCCTCACATTATTTGTACTTGGTAGTGTAGTCTGTCTTGTAAATGATGACTGCTCTTGATGACTCTCTTTCAGGCATCTGCACAATAACAGGATCCAGGAGATTGGGAAGAACTGTTTCAACGGCTTGGACAACTTGGAGACACTGTGAGTTCCTACCAAAATTGCATACGTGCATCCTTTTTACTACATCATCATCACCCCAGACAGTTAAATCCCTCGTTTCACAGTGATAGCAGTTTAGTTAACACTAAAATACCAAAAATACCCAAAAATGGAAATGCAAAGGTGCTTAGCCAAAAGCTACATTGGTATGAATGAAGCTATTGAAGGTCTATAGCAACTTTGGTACTGTTGCTCTGGCGCCCTCTACAGCCAGTCCCTGTCAATCAATCAGTCAGTCAGCCAGTCACTCTGTACCAATGCAGCTTCTGCATGCTAGACATTTATTGGTCTCTATTTAGGCTGTGATTTATCATCATTTGGTCTGACACTTTCAGTTTACATCAAACTAGCCAACAGACAGTCATTTGTATATGTTTCTGTTCATGCTACTTGTCTTGTGTATATGAGGCACCGGTAGTGTTTACATTAATGTTGGATGCAGTTACTCCAACACAGCCATTGGCATCTAATTCTCAATATGTCACAGTGGTCGTGTCTTCTGTATAGAAAAACGCCTCCTGTTTTTCCCTTCTTGGCTTGTGTCCTTCGAAGAGAAAGTCCAATTTAACCTTTTGTTCACGGAGCTGAATGGCGGTCTATTTATTAACGTGAAACGTCGAGAGTGCTAATGAAAAACATAGCAAGTCCGTTTAAAACCCATAGCTGGGCCTCCTCGCCCCCCGCATCTCTCCCTCTTTCTCTCTGTCCCCTTCAGCGAGTGAAGGAAGGGGAAGGGGAAGACAGATAACCATCGCTGACTCTGCTTTATTTACTCTGGCCGCAATTAGGGCAGGAAAAGGACACGCCAGCGTCCTCTGTCCCTTGAGGGGGCAGTCACACAGGGGACGGGGGGCATTAACTTGGGAGAAGGGGGCAAAATGCCAGAGAATATCGTGTGGCAGCTAAGACAAACAATAACACCTCAAGGAGCTGAACTGACAGTCTCTTCAGACTTATTGCTATACAGGCGGCCTTATGAATACCTGGCAATATGTATAGAGGGACACAGGGTTTTATCAGTCATAACTATGTCATGCCATAACTGGCTGTATAGGAAAAAGCTAACACATGCTTCCTCTGAAACACTTGGAAGACAACCAGCGCATCTTTTCAAACTGCCGCAACAGCGAGATCACACTCAACATGCTTGGAGGAGAACACTAACAGCCAATTTAGTTTAGTTAGATCAGCTTATAGGAACTCATGTTGGGGAAGGTCAAGGTAATCCTACCAGTGCTGGGAGAGGAGGGGGCTGCCATTCTATCCACCCAGGGAGAGTGCCGATCCTTGACAATGCCTTAGCCATCAGCCATCTGTGGCTGAGAGTACCTACTCTCTCTGGGTAGATAGGATGACTCTTCCTCTTCCCACATCAGTCACCAGGCATCTGTTAGCTATCATTGGTAGTCAGTGTTCTCCTCTAAGGTTCAAAAAGATGCAGAAGCTGACTAAAGTTGTTAGCCCACGGCTTCCATGCTTGGTTGCATCATGTGATGGGAGCAATGGTGATATGACTGTTGTAATGAGAAGATATAATGACATAATGACAAAAATATAAACAAACTAGACCGTACACACAAGAATAACTAGAAAAGTGCGTTTCCTGAAGGAAGTGCAGAGTGATTGCGCAGGTTCCTTATTGCTAGCCGGTTGCTAAGGTCTTGCTAAAAATGAATGGGTGTCCATGTGAGGAACTAGGGATGAATAAACGACACATAGGTGCAGGGCAGTGTGGCTGTGGATTAGAGTTTGGGGATCTGCCCTGAGTGAATACATGCAGTTTAGTGGATGTAGGTTAAAGGAAACAATAGGCTTTGAATGGGGCTGAAAATGAATGGGGCTCTATGGAAGGAACGAGTGATGGGGGGGGGGGGGGGGGGAGAAAGCAACAAGACGAGTGCGGGTCAGACCAACAATGAATTTGTGCTTGGGGGGCTACCCTGAGACACAAATGGATGTATGCAAAATGGTGTTTGTCGGTTGAGCAGAAGTATAGTAGATGGGCGTGTCCTTTTTTACCCTATTCATTCCTAATAGATGATTTCACTAAGGTTTTTCTGAAAACCACAGGTCGGATCAAAAAGCTGGATGCAGGCACACCATTCCCAGGCACACCGAACATTTCATAGTTGGACTGGTGTTGATATACTAGAGGTTTGACCAAGAAAAAGAAGAAGAATATAAATCGGATAACAGTTGTGTGTTTCACGTTGCGCAATCAATAATAATTCATACAATGTAAGAAGGCTTTACAAGCTATATACACCATGGAAAGGGTTACCTCTTTGTCTGATCCGAAAGCTGTTGGCATGTCCCTTCACACTGACTAAACCCTCATTGATTTTTCGGGATCCATTCAGAAAGCCAAATCCATTTTATTGCTGCTTTCTGATCATTAAGGAAAAATAACAATTGGTGGCTCATTATGAAGAACAACTGTGTTTGTGGTTGTTCCTCCACTGGCATGCAACCCCAGCTCTTGGCACTAAAGCTAACTCCTAGGAAGCAGCATCTTAGGTGGACTATCAGACTGCTTTGGAGCTGTGCTAGAATTAGAGTTACAGCTGCTGAGCTTGATGAGGTGAGCAACAGCAGCAGAAGCGTTTCCCCTGCTAATGTTATATAATCACCCTTTTTCTGCTCTTCTCAGAGACCTCAACTTCAACAACCTGAAAAGCTTCCCAGAGGCCATCCAGACCTTACCCAAACTGAAAGAACTGTAAGTAATGGCAGCACTCTTTTCTCCATTGTTCTCTCTCTCTCTCTCCCTCTCTCCCTCTATTTCTCGTTCTGTGATTTCAGAGGAAATTGCAGAGTGTAGGGGGTTGACCGCATTACCTCACAGATCAAAAGAAAGCAGATTTTCTTTTGCCTCCCTCTAACAGGAGACAAAAGAAACAAAACGTAGGTGTGAAACAGGTGGGAGTTTACTCAGGCCAGGTGCACATGACCTGCCCACCCCTTCACAACCTGTCCATCATTTTGAAAGAATGGAGGTGGGAAAAGGAAACTAAAGTACCACTGTGTTCCTGACATTTAAAGAGTAAAGACAATTACAGTGTTGTGTAGGCCTAAAAATACAGTACATCCTCACTGTCAAAACAGAAGCTCGTAAATCAGAAATAGTGACTTTGTAAAAGAAGGAAAACGCACTCTTAACTTTTGGGTAGGTTAATGTAACAAGTTCTTACTCCAAATAATTCCAGAGCAATTCTACTGAGCCAATTGTTATGAAGTTGAGAGGCAAGTAAAAATACAACTGAAGTCACCATGAGATATAGATTTGCACAGCGTATCATTTCCATACTTGAATGGAGGAGCCAGTGGCTTCAAATCAGCCCGATTGTGTGGACAGTCAGCCTAATGATAATCAGAGCCAATATTCATTTTTTTCCCGAAAACTGGAATCGGCATAGAAACTTGCTTCCTTGCCAATAAAGTCAGCTTTTTTTATTTATGCACATATCTAACGCAACCGCAGTCAACAAAACACACTTCTGTAGTCTTGCCCAATGTCCTGCCCACAGTGTTACTGGACAGCTTTAACTGTGGACAACTTATCAAGTACAACCAATCAGCTCTTCTGTAGTCTCCTCCTGTTCCCACTAAATCCAATCAAACCTGCTGTATGGTTTTTGTGAGAGGAAAAGGGAAAAGCATGTCACGCTTGAGGAAACCCGATGCACTTGGTCATATAATGTCACTCACTCTAGCCAAACAAATGTGACTTGAGCATGCTGAACTCTCACGTGTTTGGCGAGAGCGAGGTTCCTGCTGCTGTATTGGTTTGAACATGTTCAGAATGTGTCTACAGCGGAACTTAAGTGGGCCAAGTATGTAGGCAAGCCTCCAGAAAGCAGTTAATGATTTATAAAGTCATGCTGTATGATTTTGCGTTTAATAAATAAGTTCTGCATCAGTCCTGGAAATTTTCATTTCTGTGTTTTATTGTTAAACGTACAGACAGCTGCAGCTCACTGCTTCCAAAGTTTCCACCTCTCTGATTAAACTAAATGGGCTGGTTCCATCAAATCATGCAGCCCAGAAAACATATCATATGCTTAACATGTCCAGCTACTGCTTGTTATCACATAAAACAGGTTCTTTTAGTTGAACTAAATGAACAGAATGGTGAAAAGAACATTCCCTATTCCAACATTGTTGTTGTTTCTTGAGTTTAGTCTGCATCTGGGTTTGCTCATTTACACTCATACACTGAAAAGGCACATCTGCTACTTATACTATGTACCTGTTTTATTTAAATATAATATATATGTAAATATAATATATTTTATGTATGTATTTTTTTCATGCAAACATTTCCTACTATTATACGTCATTGAGATGTTATGTTTTTATCTGTTTATTATCTTAAAAATAACTATAAATGTTCACATTCTGCAGCCTGTTATGTCTGAAGCTCAAAGCACTTTATTTCTGCAATGCTCCAGTATTCTGTTAATGTGGGTTGTGAGTGAGAGTTGCATTCTCGCAAAATTTAACACTGCACATATCAAATTTATGGTGCATGAATATCATCCCCATATATAAATCCGTATCCTTGATTATCAGCGATTGATTATCATTATACTGGTATAATCAGTCCTGAAAAAAAACCAAAAAAA
This sequence comes from Semaprochilodus insignis, assembly GCA_034552555.1. Classification (NCBI taxonomy): domain Eukaryota; kingdom Metazoa; phylum Chordata; class Actinopteri; order Characiformes; family Prochilodontidae; genus Semaprochilodus; species Semaprochilodus insignis. The sequence goes on from CM067498.1 coordinate 5,714,733, forward strand.
AGACCCACATATTGGTCTACCCCAATCGTTATGTTAGGTTATTTGCATTTCGTCACAACATGCTTTAATGTGGATATCAGCAGTAATTATACTGTATAGCAGTGACCAACTGCATGTTGCATTACAGTGGAAGCATAATCAGTCCTGTTTAATTAGATTTATCCATCTAAAACGATTATACCATATTCTTCCCATGCAGGCTAAGAGTAGCTGATCTCACTTGGGATTTTAAGACATTACAGAGATATACCACTAAACTAGAGCCAATATTTAATTATGCAATACACATTCTGCATAATGAGAATATAATAATAATAATAATAATAATAATATAATAATAATATAATAATCAGAATTTCACTCTTCCAGTCATATTTCTCATTATCTTTATTAAGCCTTAGTTTTTTAGCTTTATGAGCAATAAAATACACCATATCCTTCATTGCATTTATTTCATTGCACATTATACTTGGACCTTTCCAAAGGAACAGCTTATCAGTGATGAGCCTGTACAGCATTTTTGCTTTACTTTTGTTCTCTGTTAAGTATTGGTTTTGTTCCCAGTATTCAAGTAACTTAGCAGGCCTTGACATTTGTTCCATCTCTGTGGTCCAACTGTGAGTCAGAGTGCCATCTAGTGTTTGTAAGTGGTATTCACTGGATGACTCATCTTTGGAAAATTGATCAATAATAAGCTATTCCAGGAGCTGTGTGAGTCTCGGGGAGGTTGTCTGTGATGTTACAGTAGCCATTTTAATTGAACTCCCTCTGTTTTTCGTTTACAGAGGCTTTCATAGCAACAGTATAGCCACCATACCAGAGGGGGCTTTTCATAAGAACCCACTGCTACGCACGATGTGAGTACATTATGAGTTGTGTTATATGTACTGTAGACACAAAAGGTGGAAAATGGGAACAAAATGACGAGCAGTCAGACATTTTTAGTCATGAATATTCTGCAAAGTCTCCGCTCTTAATTTTTCATACATTGTCTTTCTGTGTCTGCAGTCATCTCTATGACAACCCTCTCTCCTTCGTGGGGAGGTCAGCCTTCCAGAATCTGTCTGACCTACACTCTCTGTAAGTTATCATTTTAAGCATTTTATCTCTCATAATGTCTCATAACAATATTAATAACAACATAAAAAAATATATATATATAAATCACACAATGTTCCATGTTTATAAATAAATATTTGTTTACATATATTGTATGTTCTTGGTTCCCAGAGGTACACTTAATTTCCTATTTGACAGAAACTAACTATAGCCCATTTAACACACTTTACAAACAATATCAGGGTCATAATCTTCGTACATTTCTACCCTGCAACCACCAAAAAAAGACTTAAAAATATGAACCCACACTTGAAAATGGTGCTGCAAAGCCAGTCACGAAAACTAGCTATGAAATCCTGGTGGGGTTGTATTTTGTAGGTATGACTGGGTCTTTATGACTCCACTATATGTACATGTTGCAATCGTAATTTGAGATTACAGCACATTAGTGAACCTCTGATGACATAATTAAAGATTGGCCTGGCCTGCAAGAATCTGATAACATACACTACCACTCAAAAGTTTGGGGTCATTTCATTCCAGTAAAAATGAAGGCCAGTTATGAACTGAATGTGATTTCAAGATAATTGAGAAATCTGTACAGCACTGAGAATTAACTTATAAAGAAACTGACATCCACAGTGCCGATAACCAAACCTCACTAATTAAACAGTTATTCATAGTATTTTATGACAACAAATTCCAATAAACACAAAATGATAGCTTATTTTTCTAATTCTAATTTCTAATTTTTCAATTTTTTAACATTTCCGTAATATTATGCATGTTCTAGCTTCATGATGTTCCCCAAATGCTGTAAACTGAATTGTGATTGTTATTATTATGACAGTTGTCCCCAGACTTTTGAGCAGTAGTGTGCAAAACCCTTTTGCAATAGTTCAGGCTAGTCAGAAGGTTCATAGCACACATATAGCATATTTACATATTGCAGGTTTTTTCCATACCAGTTTTGCAAAGATGAATATCACACAGTGCTACACCTCACACTTGAAGTGACTTTCAGCATGGTTTTCAATATGTGTTTAATGTGTTTCTGAATGAATGCGTGTGTGTGTGTGTGTGTGTGTGTGTGTGTGTGTGTGTGTGTGTGTGTGTGTGTGTGTGTGTGTGTGCGGTTTAGAATGCTACGTGGTGCCAGTTTGGTGCAGGATTTTCCCAGCCTGACTGGAACAGGGAATTTGGAGAGCCTGTGAGTTCTAAATAAGACACCTGTGCACTTTAATGTACATCTGTCATGGCTACCTAATATGGACAAAATACCTTGTTGTGATTATAGTGCAATTTATATATATGGTTTAAAATGATTTCATTATTTGTGTCAGTAACTGTTTCCATAAGAGGAATCACATTAGCCTATTAATTAACACCATAAATACGTCCATCATTGTCCAGAATGCTTACAGCATTCTGTGAGCCACGACTGCTTGGCTAGAGGCTCATTTGCATATTGCAAACTGTGAAAAAACATGGTGTGCTGTTAAACGAAGCTGTTAAATGAGAAAATAGTGGTTGGTAAGTTTAGTTTGACCTGCATTAAAATGAGTGTAGCTGTTGGAAATTATAGAGTATGTATAACAGGACTGATTGATTATACTGTAGTAGGAATTGAGATATGACATTGGTCCACATCATAAACAGCATGATGATCCTAATACACTTCTTTATATGTGTTGTAGGTGTATTTTATGTATCTATTGAGCATGTTAGGTGTCATTAGCAAAAATTGAAACCTGAAGTAATAATGTAGTGCATGTTAAGTGCCCAGATAGCACAGTGGATAACACCACCATGTGTGGGAGTCTCTGGATAAGCTGCACTGGATAAGAATCGCTGTACGGAGAGAGACCTAGAGGTCAAAGATGTAGTCACTACCCTAAACAGCATATCCCAAAGTACAAAGGATATATGATTGCATGTCTGTGTGTTCATTATGTGACAACAGATTTATTAGATCTATAATTTTAGTTGCTTTTTTTTACCATATTTTAGTTGTTATTCTGGTTAACATTTTATATCTCAACACAATATGTATGTGCATAACTGAAAAGGTGACTTGTGAAGTAGTTTTCAACATATTTCAGAGCTAGAATTTAATATGTGATTTAATTTTAATGAAACCAGATAATGACAAAACAAGGTATAAGCTATATAATAAAATTATAATAGAAATTAGGTAGTAGTTAACTGCAGCAAACTATGTCAAAGACAAATGCAAGTCAATAATGTAAGATGTACTGTAATTAAGATGTATTGAAAAATCTAGTTGGACTGTGAGGCATTGAGAGATTCAGGGTGTCCATCAGTCTCTGTTTCCAATAGGAGAGTTTAAAATATGCATGCAAACTGCAGACTGATTATTGGAAATATCCATTTTACCAATATCCAATATCCATTTTTAATGACTAACTGTGACACTTTGAATGTGCATGTGTTCTTCAGAATTCTAACAAGTAATCGGAACATATCTCTATGTGTTCTCCAGCACTCTAACAGGCACTAAGATCAGAGCCATACCGGAAGATCTGTGTGAGGACCTCTCCGTGCTCCGCACACTGTGAGTTACACCTGTGTGTGTAGACTTATGACTCCACACGCTGACTCTTCCCACTGAGAGCTCCTCTTTTCCATCATCATTTAAAACATATATCCACATTTTGCTGTTTAACTGTGAAAAGCACATTGAGAAACATGATTTACTGAACGCATGCTCACACACAGACATGGACAGACAGACAGACTGCGTTGTCACAAAATGACACGGCAAAAGTGGCCGTTCACACTCTGACCCAGCACTCACAACGCTGAGAAACGCACGTCAATCAAACTGCAGAGAACACATAAATTATATGTCAGGCAGAACCCCAAGCAATCTATAATTAAATGTCACTCAGAAGGCCTGTAACACACAGTGCTTACATGTCGTTTATAATACACACCAGCACACGCACGCACACACACACACACATACACACATACACACAAAGAAAATCCTAAACAAGTATATATACGCAGAGGACTGCATAATGTTGTCCATTAATAATATTAACAACATCATTTCAGGTGAACTTAAGTCATATTAAGAATAGTGGAAGTAAATTAAAGTAGTATAAAGGCTTCATACACCAGTATATCAAAGGTCATGGGACATAAATGCAAAACTCAGATAATTCATGGTGCCTGGTGTTCAGCCTCACTCACAAGAAAACACCTCACAACTTGCACAGGTGTGGGCTTTCCCAAGGTAACACCATTTCATAATCAGTTTACATACAGCTATCCCTTAACATTGCTATGTCAGTGTATATAGTAATGTGCAAGTCATAGGCACCTAAACCATTTATCTTGGCAATAATTGTGCTTTTGCCAGTGAATATACTATATGTCCTTAGGACAGATGTGCAAGTTTGGTTTCTCCTGGACAATCCATCCTCCCATCTCCTGGGCATATTAAAATCCGTCCCCAACACATTTGATTTAACGTAATGAAGAATTAATAGGACAATAACTATAATTATTACTAGGCTTTGGAAATGATTAAGCAAGCAAATCACCATGCATAAGAATCACTTGTTTATAAACGGTATTAATATTTTTTGTATTTATTCTCAGATTTAAGTTTTTCTGGGCAAGTAAATGCTTACTGCTTAGATAAACAGCTATTTAATACTAATTTTCCCAGGTGCTGTATATTGTGCTGTACTGTATGTGAGTGCAATCTATGGACATTTTCAAGAATTCTGCTTTTTATATCTGCACTTGGAATCAGTTAACCTAACCCACCATGGAGAACTGTGGGAGTACGTCCTTTAGAACCATACCCCATAAACTAGTTCTAAAATCCATGGAATGCTTATAGTGGAGAGAATACATTTCAGACAGTCTACAGCAGGCATGTCCAATCTTATCCGTAAAGTGCCGGTGTGATCTCCTGGATTGTTGGTACAAAAACGTGCAGCCACAGTGGATAAGATTGGACACCCCTGGCTACAGCACACTGCTTCCTCTGTGAAACATGGTGGAGGTAGTGTCATGGATTAGATATGCATAGCATAAAAGCTTCAAAAGTCAATTTTTTTGCCTTTAACTTAAGGGGAGATGCAAATAGCCTACCAGTCACAAGAAAATGTCATTTTTGGTGTAAAAATCGGTGATGTTTGGTGATGATATATGTGTTATGGAGCGACACAGTGCCTCAAAACACACTGCCAGGCCAGCCAAGGAGTTCATGTAGTAGAAAGGTCTGGACTCACCAAATTAGGGTAGCCAAATTTAACCTTGCTGCTAACAAGATTGAAAGTTTCTAACCCTTTAACACTCATTTCTGAAAATAGTAGAGCAAGATCTGTGGAGCGCTGGCTTAAGAGTGATTGTGGCATCCTCTGCTGTATTTCTTTAGTTTTAAGATATTAATTCTTCTTTACAATTAATGTTTTTTAATTCTTTAAATGTATCTTTTAACCTTCTATGCTAAATGTAGTATAGTGTAAAAACAGCCACTATGGGATCACTATACTAATTCATATAAGGGCTTTGTACATGTCAATCAGGGGATCAGACACTACCTTAGGTTTCAAACCCCATTGTGCTCACATGCATTTATGCAGACACACACACACACACACTGCTGTCTAATGGGCCGAAGAGCAGTGTGCTCTGCAGCAGGGGCACTGCAGAGCTAGAGCTGTGAGGGGGTTTAAACTCAGCTCTAATGACCTCCCAGAGGAGTGGCAGACACAGACACACACACACACATTACCTGTTATAGGGCAGTGTGTGTTTCTGTTGCATGAAGCTTTTTATTTGTTGTGAATGACTCAATTGCAGTAATGCCTGAGTTGTAAGGACTATGTGTAATTGAATACAATGTGATGTATTAAATGTAATTTAATGAAATGTGTATGTGGGACCCAACAGAGATCTGTCCTACAATGAGATAGAAGAGCTACCATCCTTCCAGGGCTGTTTGAGGCTCCAGGATGTGTAAGTATCTCCCTTTTACTCTGTCATGACATTATAGCCTAGACATATTCATTTAGTAATGCACCAGAGTAAAAAATTTGCATGCACCTCATGCAAAAACCACAAATCCAGCAATAAATATACAAGTACTGTAAAATAAATTTTATGAAATTATTATGTTATTATTATATTTGTCATGCAAGACAATGAATTCCCTAATTTAATTTGCCACTGTCACACTCACACACACACACACACACACACACACACACACACACACACACACACACACACACACTAGGGGGCAGTGGGCACATTTGCCCGGAGCGGTGGGTAGCCCTATCCACACCACCTAGGGAGCAGTTGTAGGTTAGATGTCTTGCTCAAAGTCACTTCAGTAGTGTCCTGTCGCTTCAGGGACTCAAACAGGCAAATCAGAAGGCTCGTTCCCTAACCTCCAGTCCACGAGGGTGTAAGCATGTTAGCAGAGGCAATATGGCAAAAATATATAAGTAAAACTATTAATTGCACAATTAAAAGTAGCCAGCAGCCAAAAATGATTCAATGGGCACAATGATTCAACATTACGTTACATATTGTGCTGCACTAAATCCAATTAAACAGGACTAATTATTCTGTCTGTAATTAAAAACAGGCAGTTGCTCACTGTTCTGTTAGTATGGATGATATGTTTAGAAAAGCATATTCCTTGGCTTGAAAACGATTTATGACAATAACGGTAAAATATTGTCCACCTCTATGCATAGAGGGCTTCTTGGGTCTTGCTCCTCTTGATATTTGGCTTAAACAGTGATGATGAACGTGTGATGAATTATTATAAAATCCCTCATAGAAACTGTGCAATAATTCCACATGGTCAGCTGTAAGAAAGTGTCTGCACTGACTAGCGTAGGAGTATGAACAGTATTTTAATTATTATTCTTGTTTTTATTACTTTTTGGAAAGTCTTTTGACACTGTGTTATATGGTATATGTAATCTTTGATTTTCATCTTTCTTGGTGCATCCTTAATATCCAGAATTATATTTAATTATTGTAGTTTCTTTCTCATAAATATATTTTACATTTCTTACATTTCAATGACATTGACATTCAGTGACATTCATGACATTGTTGTGCATCTCTGTGTGTCTTATATAGAACCCTACAACACAACCGCATCCTGCAGATAGACAGAGACACCTTCCAGGGCCTGACCAACCTGAGAGTGCTGTAAGAACACTAATAACATGTTGCTTGCACTGTCGTAATGCTTTCGAATGTGTAAGTTTAACTTTTGTATCTGTATGTTTTACAACTCTGCAGAGACCTGAGCAGAAATCAGATCAAGTTCATCCATCGAGATGCCTTTCTCTCTCTCAGCGCTCTGACTAACCTGTGAGTCCACTACAAGCTTACCGTCCATCTACTAGTGCAGATAGTGTCCTGAACTCAGCTGACACTGTTTATACATAGCTAATCATATGGCAAAGGCATAACCTGGTGAAAAACCTTCCCTCACGCCAAACGGGGAGGTGAGGAGGTATACCAGTACGACACTTTGTGAGGATATGGATTTTGCCGTACTGTAGACACATTAATGAGCCCAGATATAAAGAATCACAAAACAGCTCCACCCCAAGACATTAACATCAGGTTGAAGAGTGAAACGTCAGCTTGAACTCCTAAAATAAATCTTCTAAACTCAACAAAAAAGACTGTTTAGACAAAAAGAGCCATTGTTTGCTGCCCTGCAGCAGCCAAAGCTAAGATTTGTTGAACATTGACCCCATGCTGTGTTGATTTTCAAACACACTGTATATCTTTGACATCCTGTCACTGCAGAATATCAAAACTGTATATTTCAAGTTTTCTTGAATCTTTAAATAATAAGACGACAGCGGGGGCTTGGAGTATTTGTATGAGTTTGCTTTAGGGGTGGATTGCCATCTTGAGCACTGGAGTACTTCAGTCTTGCCACTGTATATGCAAATGGTGCTTACTGAGACTCTTGCTATAACCATCATTCAAACAGTCCTGTTTAAAAATCGGCTCCAGCTTTCCAGAACACATAATACAGTACTTTAATTAATAATAATACTTTCATTTGAACTCATTAATAATACAGTACATTATATAAAAACCTTGTGTATCTTGCTTTCCATACAGGGCCAATATTAACCAGAATAACCTTAATATGCAAGTGAGTTCTGACACAGTTATCCAGTGTTATTGAGCTGGTTAACGATTGAGCCACAGTCAGATTTAGATAACTGTAGTCAGTGTCTTTATCTAATTCCCTATTCTGTTCTGGCTTCTTTGGGACTAAAACTAGCCACTTAGGTCACTTAGGTCACGTTTATCTCCAAAATACTGCCAGTATCAGAGCTAATGCAGTACTTGGTAAACTCATACTCATAAATTCATAAACTTCTCATAAATGTATAAGAGAATGCATAAGTGCTTAAAATTCAGCTCTGAAAGCTGCACCAGGGTGTTTGTGGGTTAGAAGGGAGCGACGCTCCCCTCACAGCAAACCCCTCACAGTGTTGGTTACTGAGATTTTGATTGGTCAGTGAATGTTGATACATTCTCTTCTGAACGTATTGGAAAGACAAGGCCGATTCTTTTGTTTTTGCTATATGTTGGGTTCGAGGCCAAAAGATGAAGCTGCCAGAATTCCGGGGTTTGTTTCCTGATGTTTACATCCAGATGTATTAAACATCTCGGGAACACGGCACTTTTTGTTNAGACAAGGCCGATTCTTTTGTTTTTGCTATATGTTGGGTTCGAGGCCAAAAGATGAAGCTGCCAGAATTCCGGGGTTTGTTTCCTGATGTTTACATCCAGATGTATTAAACATCTCGGGAACACGGCACTTTTTGTTACACCCGACATCTTTCAACTGAGCAAAATATTGGAACCTGTGACTGACAGCTGTTTCTTGTTGCCCAGCTGTGCCTTGTTAGATTGATTGTATAGTGCCTTGTTAGATTGACTGGACAAACAAATAATGTCTGATTCTGTACTCTTGCTTTGGGACTTGGGTTTAATTTGCTGTCAAAAAGTATAAACTGACCTGAGGTGCAGCAATCTGTCTATAGTAGGGAAGCAAGCCATTTTGAAGCTGATAAAAGAGGGGGAAATGCCATTTCTCAAGCCTTTAGCATAGCCAGTACAACAATTTGGAATGTCCCGGAAAAAAAAAAGAAACCACTGGTGAACTAACAACCAGACATCAAACAGGTCAGCCAAGAAGAACGACAGCAGCTGACGACAGAAACATTGTGCAACAGTCATTGACACCACCAACAACCTTCACAGTGTAGGGGGGCAAGCCATCAGAATCCAGTGTTTGAAGAAGACTTCATACCACAAGATGCAAACCATTTATCAGCAGAATGAACTAGAAGGTCAGATTGGAATTCACAGAGAAATACAGAGATGAGGATAAGACCAAGATTAACCTTTACCAAAATGATGGAAAGGCCAGAGTTTGGAACATGATCCAGAACGTACAAGCTTACCAGTAAAGCATGGTGGAGGTAGTGTCATGGCTTAGGCTTGCATGGCGGCTTCTGGAATGGTCTCATTGATCTGTATTGATGTACTTCACTGACGTAAGTCTGCAGAAACGTTCACCCAGTCCAAGACAATGACCCAAAACAAACTTCCAAGACAACAGAAGACTTGATTAGGAGAGGAAAGTGGAACGTTTTAGACGGATCAAGTCAGTCACCAGACCTGAAGGGGAGACTGAAGGGAGAAACCCCCCAAAACAAACAACAACTGAAAGAAGCTGCTAAGAACGCCTGTAAAAGCATCACAAAAGACAGTTATTGCACATAAACATTTATGCAACCTAATATTTAGTGTTACTGACTTGAATATACTTTGAGATGACTTGTTCCTGTGCGTTCGCTCACCTATAAATCAGGAGAGCTGCTACCAAAGGCGGCATGTTCTATGTCTTTTACCCATATCTATATGGCAATATCAGGAAATCAAAGCTGAAATTCTGATCTGTCGTCTCAGCTTCATCTTTTGATCTCAAACCTAAATGTCCTCATTGTAGACTGCAGCAAAACAAAACAAGTGGTCCTTCCATTCCAATACTTTCAGAGTGGATTGTGTGTCATAAATTTAGCAAGTGCATTTTCAGTTGTGTTTCAAGTTTATGTATTCATGAATTGTTAATACTGACAGTAAACAGTGCAAAATAGAATTGAGGGTGAGTGGGAAGGAGAAACAGTCAGGAGGAGAGGATGTAAGAACAAAAAACAAAAAAAAAGAACAGCTAAAATCTGCTTCCATAAAAGGGAACTCAACATTGTATTATTATAAATTTATTTGATATGTCATGGTTATGGTCATAATAGTAGAAAGCCGTTTGTCTAATGTTTAGTTCTTGAGTTTTGCACTGGAGATACAAGCAGAATATCTCAGAATCTCTTGTATCAAATACACTTAAGTTGTTTCAGACACAGCATATAGCTCAAAACAGTACTAGCAGTGACATTGGTTTGCATGATGCTAATTGGATATTATAAGCTTCCTTTACTGATTAGCTACATTAGCCTGGAAGCCCCAGTGCAGAACTAAAGAAGCTAACAACTATATCTTGTCTGACTATCCAAGTTTCTGTACTTTCTGTGATACACAGAATACACAGCCAAACAAGCAACACAAGATCTTTCCATGTATATACAGTACCACCAAAAGTTTAGACACAGCTACTCATAGAAGGTTCTCCTTATGTTTATCTTAATGCATTACTGCAGAAAACCAGTGAAGACATCAAACTATGAAACAGCACTCATGGAATTATGCAGTGCTAAGCAGCTTTGGAGCAATTCTATTGGTCCGTCCATAATGAATATTCATTAAATTGAAAGAATAAGTAGAGCTTTTAAACTGTGCAAAAAAAGAGAAATATTTTTTGTGCACACCTTAATATGTATTAGAGTTGGGGGATATGGCAGAAATATGGTGGTTGGTGTGGCTCTGCGGTTAACACCACTAGCCACCAGAGAGCTACCACCCCATGTGGGAGATGGGGGTTCAAATCCCAGTCTAGGTGCTGAGCTACACCAATAAGAGTCCTTGGGCAACACTGCACTGGCCAGCTAAATGCCTAAATGTAAATATCATATTGTGATACGTCAAGAGTATATGTGGTATATCAGGATATGTATTGTTTCAGACATCTCTGTTAAGTGTGAGCCTGTAGAGTCTTTAAGATAACCAGACACACCTGTTTAGTTGGGTTTGTCTAAACTTTTGACTGGTACTGTGTGCGTGCCTATATATGTACATTAATGCCATTTTCCTCTCCACAGGGATCTGAGTGTGAATTTCTTAGCCAGCGTGCCCACAGCTGGACTAAACGCTCTGAACCAGCTCAAGCTGACGGGCAATCCGGACATGAAGAACAGCCTGACCGCCAAGAGCCTGCCCAAGCTCAGGTGAGCCAAGCCAAGTAGCATAGACTGATTGCAGTTCACTCAGGCCTCTTCCATGTCCTAGTTCTGGTACTTTGAATAATGAATTTTGGAGCCTTCACCCAAAGTCAGCTCTTCTTAAACAGACACCCTCTTTGCATTTCAGTTCAAATAATGAACTGAAGTTGGTCTATTTCAGTCCCATTCACCATCTCTCTCTCTCTCTCTCTCTTCGTTCTTTGTGTTTGTGTGTGCAGGTCTATATCACTGCCCTATGCATATCAGTGCTGTGCTTTCATGGCCTGCGACAGCACACAGAGTTCACCTGAAAGTGAAGAAAAGAGGAACCCCTTGGGTATGAGATGTTTGAATCATTGAGAAATCTTATCCCAAACATTACAGTGTTTCTCAGTTACAGTTCAGTGCTAGTTTGAATGTGCAGTGGACAGGTTTATGCTTCTACATGATGTGCCCAACGCCTGGACCAGTATTAAAAACTGTGTTTTTGTTCTGTGTGTTTCTAGGTGCTGAAGATGAGACGGACAGGGTTCCTCTGGTTATGCATTGTTCCCCCTCTCCAGGTAGATACACTAGCTCTATAAGCATTTCCCTCCTGTTTTTACCAGCTTTTTCCAGATAAGTGACAAACTAAATCAAATACACTCATTGTCAAAACAATAGTTGCATCTAGAAGGAATCAACTGACGGGAATGAAACTTGGTGGGTAGGTTTGACATCGTGAGACATGCAAATGATTCAAGTTTCACGCTCGGCCCTTCATGTGACGTAAGCAAGGACGGACCTTATCTCTGTACCTAACTGACCCAACAGCCACAGCCATTGCAGACATACAGGAAGCAGTGATACCCTCCATGAGTCATCATGTTAGTGCCAGCACCATTGGCAGACGCAGGACTACATGTACGCAGACCGTTACGCGGTCTGCCCTCAACACCACGTCAATGTTGCCAAGGACTGCAATAGTGTCATGACAGACTGTCATGGAGTTGCTCAGAATGGCAGCAGGTCATTTTCAGTGATGAGTGCCGCTTTTATCTTGGTGGAGACGACCAACGAATCCACGCGTGGAGGCATCGTGGTCAGCGCCAAGGTGCATGGTTTGTTGTCACAGGTCACACAGCCAGAAGGCCTGGTGTCACTCCACCTCCACCCCTACCGCACCATCTGCAGGAACTGTGTGAGAATATTCAAGCTGCATGGGATGGATTATCACAACAATACATATCCTGATATCACAGATTACCATCAGGAACCTCTACAGCTCCATGCCAAGACATCTGGTATGTGGCGGCCTGACGCCATACTGGGAGACGCTTCTGTATGTGTAGCTCAATTCACCTACACATATCAGTATCAATGTATCATCATTTATTGTTCCTGGTAACCTTTATCTTCCGGACAGCATAGCAATCCAACACTTCCTTCTGGGTGCAACTATTCTTTTGATGATGTGTGTATATACACAATACTGAGGCAAAGTTAGAGACCACCCATGATTTATTTAATTTGCAGTCAGAGTTAGATCTGGAAGAACTGGACATCATGCAGAGCCTGGTAGACCACCCTGGTGCTGTCACCATCAGATCTTACTTTAAATCTGAAATTTACACAGGTGTTTCTGTCCTTTCCTCTGCTGTGAGAAGAGTAGTCAAGTGGTTTTATTGTCATTTCTCAATGTAGCTTGTATTAATTGGAACGAATTGGAACAAGGTTGGAACAAGGATGTGGAGCTGTCGAAAAGCCCTTACGGGGAAAAGAAGAAGAAAAGTATATTGCTGTATTTGCTCTAGAACACCAAAGCTAGACATTTGAGATGTGGCATAAGATTTTATAGACTGATGAGTCTTAATTTGCCTTAACTGGGATTACTTGGATCACAAAAAGCAGTAAATGCAACCAACTTTCGAGACTGAAATTTGAAGGTAAAATAGATTTCTTTGAAAAACTGAAAACAGGTCTCCCAAAAAGAATGGAGGGAGTATATAATAGGATAGATAAGAATAATAATAATAAGGATAGATAATAATTATCTATCTATATCTATCTATCTATCTATCTATCTATGTGTCTATATATATATATATATATATAATGTATTATTACATCTATCATATCTATCTTTCTATCTGTCTGTCTATATCTATAGACAGAAGCTAAGCTACGTTTTAGTATTTAATATATAGACATGTAGTTATTATGTAGTTATTTAGTTGTAGTTTATATGTAGTTATATAATTATCTTTTTTTCTGATGTTCCAAAATGAATAACATTTACATAAAGGTCATTTCGATCGGAAACTAATAAATGAAGGTTAGTGTCTGTCTTTGTGTAGTACTCCAAGTTTTATTTATTGTGATGTTATTGTCAATAAAATGCTTTGTTAGTTTTACACTATCATAGCAGTGTGTACATCTGTCCTCGTTGTTGGATGCAAGTACCAGGTTGCTAACAACTTGAGGCAGAACTGCATTTGGGGGAATTACAGTAACCATTCTTAAAATTCCCTTGTAATACATATTGATGTTTAATCAAACTCCATCAGCTCAATATCACTAAATTTTGTAGATACTGAATTCACCTGCTTCTATAATGTGATTTAATGCTGTTTTGTTTAACTGAATGAATACTTAAACTCTGGACTTTGGTGGTCTTTCTTTCAGGGGCCTTCAAACCGTGCGCTCACTTGCTGGGGAGTTGGATGATCAGACTGACCGTATGGTTCATCTGCCTGGTGGCACTCCTGTTCAACTGTTTGGTGCTGGCTGCCAGCTTCTCCCCTCGCGCCTCGCCACTTTCCCCTGCCCGGCTGCTAGTGGCTTTGCTGGCCTCCTCCAACCTGCTGACGGGCCTGTATGTGGCCTCCCTGACCCTACTAGATGTCGTCACCTGGGGTTCATTCGCCACCTATGGCGTCCAGTGGGAGACAGGCGCCGCATGTCAGGCACTGGGCGTGCTGGCTGTCTTCTCATCCGAGTGGGCTGTCCTGTTGTTGCCGCTGGCTGCAGTGGAGCGAAGCCTGGCTGTTCGGGCCCTGATGGGCAAGGCAGGCCTACTGAGGGGTGGTGGAGGCGAGCGAAGAGAGAGCCGCAAACGGTTCGGCCTGGCTGCTGCACTGCTGGGACTCTTGGCTGCGGTAGCTGCTTTTCTTAGCTTGTATCATGATTCAGCTGGCGGGTCTCCACTTTGTCTGCCCTTCTCTGGAGGTCCAGGGCCAGGCCTGGGGGTGACGGTGGCACTCGTCCTACTGAACACTCTGGCCTACCTGCTGAGCGCAGTGGTCTACACCCGCCTGTACTGCAGCCTGGGACGAGCGCGACTGGCCGACCCCGAACAGGCTGGCTCTGTCCGCCATGTGGCCTGGCTCATTTTCACCAACTGCATCTTCTTCTGCCCAGTAGCAGCCTTCTCCTTCGCTCCCTTGCTGGCCGGTGCTGGAAGTGCAGCAGGTGGTCCGGAGATGGCCAAGTCAGTCACTCTGATTTTCTTCCCCCTGTCAGCTTGTTTGAATCCAGTTCTCTACGTCTGCTTTAACCCCACCTTCCGACACGACTGGCTCCGCCTAAGGGGACGGAGCAGAGGTGGAGCCTGCGACGGAAGAAATGGCAAAGCTGTGGCGGTTGGCACTGGATCCGGGGGCTCGTCTGGAACGGGAGAAAGTGGGGGCTCGTCCGGAACAGGAGAGCTCGGTTACGAGTGTGGGATGTACACTCAGCTTTGTGAGCATTGTGAGGCGGCCCTCCTTGCCAGAACGTCTTCGTCGTCTGCCTCTTCCTCCTCCTCCTCCTCCGCCTGCAGACATTTAGTGAAATCGCACAGCTGCCCAGCGTTAGCGGGTGCTGAGGCCCCTTGCCCAAGGGCCGAGGGCTGCTGGGCGGACAGCGGCACCCTGTGGGCACAGTCAGAGTACGCGGACGAGGGTGACTCGTTCGTGTCGGACAGTTCCGAGCAGGTCCAAGCATGTGGTCGAGCCTGCTTCTGCCAGAGCCGCGGCTTGCCATTAGTGCACTACTCCTACAACATCCCGCGTGTCAAAGACTGAGCCTGCCTGTGCGCACACACTAGGGCTGCACAATATATCGTTATATCTTTTACACGGTATCGACCTTCAAAAGTACAGATATCGCAAAAGTCCACAATATGCAAATGAGCCTCCAACCAGCGTTTCGTTGCGTGCTGTGAGTGTCCTGACCAGTCAGAGCCGTTGTTTGAGTGTTTGGATGAAGCAGGGCATTCATATGATCCAGCACACTGAAAACTAATGCAGGCCACATCACGTCAAGGGTTCACCATTGTGCTTTTAGCGTATTGCATTGCACATCACGATTGCAGTATAATCGCAAAGTGGCATTTCGTCCAAACGGTGCAGCCCTAACACATACACATTTACACCCTTCACTCGGTCACTAACTCGTGCACTAAGGCTCGCCCACTCAGAGGGCAGACATAAGCACAGCATGCAGGGAACAGCCGGGGACACACAGCCAGTCAGGAAGCACTTTTTACCCCCACCTTAACACACATATGCGTGTGTATCTATGTGTGTGAACAGACATTGACCCCTCGTCTGGAAAAAAAAAGGGAAACTGACAATACACAAAAGACTCACTGAGCCAAATGTTGTCAGGACTGTATGCGTTTTCTTCTTGTTTCATTCTCATGGCCAGATCCATGGCTGCAGAAAGCTGACAGCCCACTCCTTAAAAACACACACACACACACACCCCCACACACACTCAAACCCAACAGCTAGTGCCTGCCTCTTGCTCCTCTAGAGAACACGACGTTAATTTGCAAAGACGTTTCTTATTAAGCAGGGATAAATGTGCCATCTCTCAGATGAGAAATTGTTCATGTTTTTTTGTGATGTTTGTTCTTCACTGTTGTCATTCCCTGGTCTGTTGACCTCAATGCATGACAGAACCACATGATCTTCTCTTCCATGTAGCAGCGTTCATGTATGTGTTAAGAGTTGTAGTCAAGAAGAATGTAACGTAGAACTGAAGCTTTTAAAAGACTGAGTTTATTTTGATACTGCCTCTCGTTCTTTGGAAATTATGCTAATATTTAGCACTGCCCAGCAGCCATTCCTTCGGACTGTTCAGCCTGTCTTACGGTTCAACTGCAAATGAATTCAAACGGACCCCCGTCTTCCTCCGCTGAAGCCTTCGGGGTGAATGAATCGTTTGAAGCTAGAGTTAGTGGACAAGGATTGTAGTTCTCTTCCAGTACTCCCTGATTTAGATGCTCATTGGTTTGACATTGCTAATGATCTGTTGATTTTATTAGTAACAGAATTGTATAGAACAACAGTATTTTCTGATTCTAAAATTGTATTGAAAAGGTACTTTATGAGATCATAGCATATGCCGGTTGAATATGGCGGTTTTAAATTATGTGCTGGACACTTTGGATTTTCCAGATTATAATCCCAAATGAAACGGCATTTCCTTCTCTTTTAGCGTCCCCAAAGAAATTGCCTAGATTGCTTTTATAGTGGTGTAAGTGCTATGACTGCTTTATGTATAGCCCTACTTTCTGGAGCATGAATAGGTCCAAAGAGCATACTTATATATTCGTGTTGCTTAATGATCACATGTATTACACCTTGATCTTGAAGTTGTCGTTAAGATGAGGTAGAGTCAGCAAGTCATTGCAACATTTCTACATTTTTGGTTAGCTTCCCTAAAGGCCTTTACACACTGAGCACAATACGTAAATCAATTGAGCTGAACGTTGACTGAGTGCATTTACAAGCACCTAATAATGCGGTAACTGCAGAAAATCAGATTTAGTCAGCAATCCATTCACTGCCTTTACATGCACTTGACTAATAAAATAATGGGAAAAGTCAGCCAGTAAACTCAATCAACAACCAGCCAATAAACTCAATAAGACACAAAACTCATACTTCAGGCCACAGCATGTTTTAAACAAGTCACTTGATGTGAAAACGTCAGTGTGTGTCATCTAGAAGGTGAGGAATATTTAAATCCTTAATTTCATCAAACATGTAGTCGATCTTAGTAACGCCCCAAAAGTGTTTTGTTGCCATCTCGCTTTATCCAGTACCATGGTATGTTTTTCGCACTTACACCAACAGAGAAATCCAAAAGAAATCAGAGTAAGGGTATGCATGCACTGAGAAACCCAAAGACTAAGCTAAAATCCATCTCTCTCTTTATTTCATAATCTGATTTTTAGGCCTTAATCTGACTTAAGAAATCAGTGTATGCTGTTTACATGAACTCTTGAATAATCAGATAACCACAGCATTCTTATTATATTTGAATTGAATTATTATCGGAATTATTAAGTGCATGTGAACGCATTCACTTTTGGTTTGGACCCACCTGTTATGTACTTTTTGACAAACGCCAGATTGTTTGTAGTGCTGGCATCTCCAAAGCCAGCTCAAACGTGGTTGCGGATGTGTTAAAGTACTCAAAGGTTCAAGTCCTGAATGGCAAGATGAAACGTTCCGTGATCCTTTGGCTTTTCCAGAGGGCCTGTCCAATTTCAACATTTGACCTGTTTGTACAGAGCAGTAGATGTCTTGAAGACATCCTGTCCGTTAGTTTTGTTGAGAAAGAACCGTTTCCAAACATTTAGCGTTTTCTTGTTTATTTGCATTGTGTTCAGTGTGTAACTGCCATAGGCCTAGACTAAACTGTATATTTAGAGAAAGAAACATTGCCATTGCAGTTTAGTTTAAGACTAGGCTTAGTTCATTTCTGTGAAACTTTCCTTCAGCCCATGTCACGTCGTAGCGAGAGTCCACATCTGCACCTCCGGAATTGCAGGGAACAGAAACCTTTCCTTTGTTTCCTTTGCTTTTGCTTTGATGCAAAACGGCACTACCTTCCTTCAGGCTTTTAAAGCACATTTGCATTCTAGCTGAGTTTTAGTTATGTTCTCATGTTAGTCAAATAAGCTCTTCCGACAGCCGTCGCTTCTTGGAGGTAACATTTAATATCACTGACAAATTCCAAATCTTTGTGCGTCTGTCGAGACTGTGTGTCTGAGTGTTTCAGTATGTTGTAAATTATTTGTATAGAATACATCTAATCAAGAATGGGATGCATCGTCTAACCATGGAAGCTACCTCGGGAACTGTAGTGGCTGCCAGTAGTGTGCAGTGTGAAAGAATGGTCTGCTTGTTTGTCTTGTATGTTGTCTGTATGATTGCTCGCTTTGTAAATACATGTAGTTGTACATTGTCACTGAATGAAAGTCACATTTTAGTTTGTACCAATTGTGGGAGGAAATTGTGTACGGTATGCGGTAATTTTTGTAAACCAAACAATATAAACTAAATTGCTTTAAAGTTTCATGTGCATTTCTAATCTCCCTCTTTTACAGTTTTTCCCAACTTCCTTTGGTGCAGGGGATGTCCTGATATGCACAACATGCCCACATACTCTAAAATAAAGGTGCCGCAAAGGGTCCTTTGGAGCGATGCCATAGAAGATTGAAAATATTGTAGTTTTGGAAAATTGAAGCATGTAAATCTCCTCTAGTAGACCTCAAAAATACAATTCCGAACCCTGAAAATGACCATTGTAGCCTCTTTCATTTCTGGTCAAAATGGACATTAAAATTATGAATATTGAAAATCACCATTATATGTCCCCTTTAATTTTTGTTAAAAATGGCTGTTGAAATTCTGAACCTTGAAAATTACCATAATATGAACCTTTTCATTTCTGGTCAACATGGCCATTTAAATTCTGAATACTGAAAACGAGTATAACGTCCCCTTAAATTTCTCTCCAAAATGACCTTCTATGAGTACTAAAAATGATCATAATCTTGATTTCTGGTCAAAATGGCCTTCAAAATGATGAGTACTCAAAAATGACCATAATCTTGATTTCTGGTCAGACGGCCATTAAAATTATGAATACTGAAAATTACCATCATAGGTCCCCTTCAATTTCTCTTAAAACTCACTGTTAAAATTTTGAACCTTGAAAGTGACCATAATATGTCCTTTTCTGGTCAACATGGCCATTGAAATTATAAACATTGAAAATGATCATAATCTTGATTTCTGGTCAAAATTGCCATTATATGGATAAACACTGAAAATGACCATAATAGTTCATCTCAAGTTTTTGGTTAAAATGGCCATTACAATTATGAATACTGAAAATGACCATCATAGAGCCTCTTTGATTTCTGGTCAAAATGGCCATTAAAATGATAAACACTGAGAATGACCATAACAGGTCCTCTTGAATTTCTGGCCAAAATGGCCATTAAGTACAAACTATTTATTTTGAGCATTGGACAAAAAGCAGGAAATACAATTAACACACGTTTTCAATTAAAATTGTATTAAATTGTATTAAACTGTATAATGTATTAGTAGTATGTAATATATATGTATTAATAGATTCAAACAACCATTCAAGACTCACAAGACAAAACTGTCACCATCAGAAACATTAGTTTCATACTGGAGAGAGAGGAGCTTCTCTCTAAATACACACAGTATAGTAAAGAACTGATATTATATTTAGTTATTAAGGCATCTGTGCAATTTTCTGTTTTTTGCTTGTACTGGAAAGAAACTGCACAGTACTTTACAGCCAGGCTAGTAACTATTTAGGAACCTTGATTGTTTAGAGTGCAGAGACAAATCTCCTGACACTATCTTCATTGAGCCTGAATTTACCTGCTGTTAATGCTTAGAGGTAAAAAGCAGCTTTAGACCCTTTTAGCCTCCGCAGTAGACCTTCTGTTCAAGGTGTTCAGCAGATTTGGGAAAATACCAACACATTAATATGCAAGAGATACCAACTGGGAAACAGTCTTTTCCACGTATCCCACTATTCTTTTCAAATTAATGTGGCAGTTACTACAATTCATGAGCTCATTTATTAAAATCTAATAGAATTTTCAAAGGGAAGACTTTTTCTTTTCAACATGAAAAGAAATGAGGGTCAAACACTTGACATGTTTATTATTCTGGTTAGCTGTGCAGCAGGCTTGTGTTTTTGAATGAGATGGAAGGGAGCAAGACTGCTTATGAGTAGTTTGGGGACCTTGTACAAGATCTTAGTTGGAGCTGCCATAATCTTCCTTGTATTCATATTATTTTGCATGATTGAATGAAAAAGCGTTAATACACTTATCATCAAAAGAATAGCTACACCCGGTAGGAAATGAGGGATTGCAATGCTATTGGGAAGGAAGATAAAGGTTACCAGGAACAATAAATGATGATACATTTAGACTGATATGGGTAATATTTATTGAGCTACACATACAGAAGTCGTGTCTCTCAGTATGGTGTCAGGTCACCATGTCAGGCAACATGCCAGACGTCTCAGAGGTTCCTAATGGTGTCCTGTGATAATCCATCCCATGCAGCTTGAACATTCTCACACAGTTCCTGCAGATTGTGCAGTAGGGGTGGAGATGGAGTGACACCAGACCTTCTGTACGTATGTCATGTGACAACAAACCGCTCATCTTGGCACTGACCACGGTGCCTCTGCACACGGATTCGATTGTTGTCTCCACCAAAACAGAATAAAATAGAACTTTCAAATATGCCATAATGTATTTGTAAATCTGAAAACTTCACCAATTTCCATAGAGCTTGGTGGGGAAAGTGAAATGTTACTGAAGACAGATTAGAGATGGGTAAATTGCCAATGTCAATGTGTGGAAGATCATGTAAGCAAACCAGAATAGAAATGTTAAACCAAACCTGTTGTTGCTATTACAGCTAGCATTGGTGCCGCTATTGCGAGTGAGTTAGCAGTCAACCAGTGTTGGAGGAGCCACCCATTCAAATCCCCCTGAATACCAAGATGGATGTTGAACACTGATGTAAACAATCTGTTTTGTGCCTTTAAGACTGATATGTGTAAACAAGCTGTGTTCTGACTCGCTGCCCTGCATCACATTTCATTCAAAAAGCAGTTCAGGCTCAAACGCTGCTTATAACTGCAACGTTAATGGGTTGGAAAACCTGCAGTAGCCAGATACAGTACCAGTCAAACTACTCCTAGAAGGTTCTCCTTATTTTCAGCTTAATGCTTTACTTTAGAATAAGAGTGAAGACATCAAACTATAAAATAGCACTCATGGAATTATGCAGTCCACCTTAAAAACCTTCAAAATGGAACTTTACAGGAGGATAAACCAGCTTTCTTAACCTGCTATATAGGTTGATATAGTGAGATTTTTGAAAGATTGTGGAATTTTAGAAAGTAAGCTTATTTTAACAACATATTGTAGTTTCAGAGGTTTTGATGAAAACGATTATGTAACTTTATACAAAAAAAAAAAAAACAAGTCTAATAAGAGTAAAATAATGATCAAAATACATTTGGTGTTACCAAACGGTCTAATTGTTTCATTATGCTAAAGGTTTCTGTGCTAAGCTAATGTAATTAAAACTGACTACTTGCTTTATTATTATTTCCACAAAAAAAAAGTCTGTTTCTTTTTTCTTGGTGAGGACATTAAAGAGTTCTGCCAAAAACATCCATTTAGTTGGCTGTGTCTAAACTTTGGCAGGTACTGTATCTGTAAATGTGTTGCTGTTTACGACATCACATAAACAGTGAATTCAAAACTGTTTACTGAGGAGTAAACAACATACACTCATCATCAAAAGAATGGTTCAACAAATAGTTGCACCCAGAAGGAATCAGTCAGCAGGAATGAAACTTGATGGGTAGGTTTGACATCATGAGACATGCAAATGATTCAAGTTTCACTCTTGGCCGCACATGTGACGTAAGCAAAGATGGGTCTTATTACTGTGAGCAGTGAGCAGTGATGCCCTCCATGAGTCATCCTGTTAGTGGCAGCACCATTGGCAGATGGCTGCACGACACGGGACTACACGCACGCAGACCGTTACAACGACTGCCCTTAACTCCATGTCAGCGTCGCCAAAGACTGCAATGGTATCGTGGCAGACTGTCCCGCTTTTGTCTTTTTGGAGGAGGCACCGTGGTCAGCACCAAGATGAATGGTTTGTTGTCACGCGTCACACGCCCAGAAGGCCTGGTGTCACTCCACCTCCACCCCTACCGCACAATCTGCAGGAGCTGTGTGAGGATATTCAAGCTGCATGCGATGGATTATCACAGGACACCATTAGGAACCTCTACAACTCCATGCCGAGACGTCTGGTATGTTATGTTAGACATATTGAGAGACACTACTTCTTAATCTTCCTTCTGAACAGCATTGCTATCCAAACAGTTCCTTCTGAGTGCAGCTATTCTTTGGATGATGAGGTTTTTTTGGATAATGTTTATGTTATCATATGTTCTATGGCAAATTATTTATTTAGAAAAAAAAGAAGTGAAAATAGCAAAATGGGACTGTTTTCACCAAATATTGACTCTGGAAATGAGCATCCCTGCATCCCTGCATCAACCAAACAGTGCCTCACTCTCCGGCTGAGGCAACCTGCTGGAACTGTTGTCTTTTTCCGGAGCTACAGCAAGAGCATGACTGTGTGAAAGAGCAAGAGCTGCCAATCAAATGCAAGCCGCGCAAGCATGGAGAAACCAGACGCTGCCTGGAGGAGATCAAGGGATGTGTAATAAAGGCCTGAAATGTACTTTTTTTTGCCTCCTTTTTTTTTTTTTTTTTTGCATCTGATTTTCTCCTTATCAAACCTCTGACACAGAACTCCAGGAGAAGGATGGAGAAAATTCAAAGCACAACCCCTGCAGCTCCCCTCGAACGGCTCTCTGCAGGACTCTTCAGCGAGGTGGCCGTAATTGTTCCCATCACTTAAGCGGAAACTCGTTGTGGCGAGGAAAAAAGTGCTTCATCACCATTGAGACTGATAATGGCTGTTAAACCCTACTTTATAAGATTCTCATATATATATATATATACGTGTAATGGATGACGGGAAGAGTGGAAATGTGGATGGGCCTTCATTTGTAATCAAGGGAGCTCTCCAGATCTGACGGTCATGGGGGCCTAGAGCGTTTATGAGCACTTCCATTAGTTCTGATGACTTTGGTGCCTGAACCTTGAATCCTTTTGACAGCAGGGACTTATCTTTCCTGTCCTAAAGCGTACTAAACAGTCCCTGACGTTGGCTGTAGACCTTGCTGTCTGTGGAGAACGGATGGCTTTGATTAGGCGGGGAAGCAGCAGGCCGGGGCTGCCAGGGTTTCTTGTTGCCTCTAATGCTCTCCGGGGTAAACTGATGCCATCCAGGCCGCCCTTCGCCACTAGCAGGGAAGAGACTCATTACTAAGACTAATGCGAATATCAGCGCGACTTGATGTAGAGCTCACGACAAGCAATACAGCATGTAATTAGAGATTCTGACAAGGGAGAAACCATGCTGAGGATTTCCAATCGATTCTCGCCTCTTTGATGTTGCGTCTGCTCGCCGGCACTAGGTGGCAGCGGTGCTCAGCTGGTTTGAGGTGCTGATGCTCCTCTGCTCGCTCCTCCACAGCATGCTGTCTCAGTCATGCACGCTAAACGCTGTAGACGTTCCCCAGCTGCTGAGGTGCCTCTGATCCTACAGTATATCCTCCCATAGCCCTCCTCTCATCCTGCACTGAGTGGATGAATATGCTGTGCTGTCAAGAAAAAGTCCCATGCAAACTGATTCGGCTGCCGTGGTGGAGGTAATCCTGAACTAACCTGCTCTGCTGCAGATCATTGATTTTCAGCATTTGAGCATTAGATCGAGAAGTCCCTTTTAAAGGAACAATTGATGATGCTTTTCCAGAGGAAAGAAGGGCCCATGTCCTACATTTTATTCAGGGCTGTCTTATTTATGTGCTATTTGTGTGGTTCTGTACTGAAAACAGTGATTTCCAACTTCTACTTATTCCGTTGGATGAACCTGATTGTTGTCACTGTGCCTTTAAAGGGCCGGTATCATGTGAAACCATAAGAATTCGTTTTACCACTTTACCACACAGTTTAAGCTTTAAAATATTCCATTCACTCTCCATAAATCTACTTTAATACATATATTTACACACATTCATCATCAATAGAACAGCTGCAGAAATAGTTGCCCCCAGAAGAAATCAACTGACAAGAATGGAAATTGGTGGGTAGGTTTGACATTGTGAGACATGCAAATGATTCAAGTTTCACACTCGGCCGCACATGTGACGTAAGCACAGACGAGTCTTAACACGGTACCTGACTGACACAACAACCATGATTGCAGACATCCAGCGAGCAGTGATGCCTCCATGAGTCATCCTGTTAGTACCAGCACCATTGGCAGACGGCTGCACGACGCAGGACTACGTGCACGTAGACCGTTACACCCACTGCCCTTAACACCATGTCACCGTCACCAAAGACTGTGATAGTGTTGTGCCAGACTGTCATGGAGTGACTCAGAATACATATAGACCCTATGGGCTTAGGAGTACATACATGCATATAGACCCTATGGGCTTAGGAGTGAATGGTGGCACAGTGGCCTTCAACTCCCAAGCTTCCCCCACCTGTTCAAGCTTCCCCCACCTGTTTTCTGAACTCTAAGCGATAGAATACCGACGGAACTTCATAAAGACTACAGAACTACAAAAGGCCACCTCGTAAGAACTACAAAGCCAGCTTCACCTGTTATCTGTTTTCAGCTTTCATCCTTTGCGACAGCGAGATATCATGAAAGGCGCTCTGGTTTAATAGTGCACAGACTCATCTGCCATAGTAAACGTGGCAAATGAAACCCAAAACAAAAGGATGAAGTGGTCCGGGACCCCACGGCCTTGATTTGTCAGACCCCAAAAAGCCTCTGCGTAATTATATGCATTTTAATTATCATGCTCATTCACTGTTTATTAGATCTATGATTTATATGGAAACACACTGTGCAGTCTAAATGAAGCGTTAAGAGTCGGGGAGGAGGTGGGGAGGATGCACTGTAAAGCAGGCGCAGCTACAGTTTCAACCCTCTCTGGATTAGAAAATCTTTAAAGCCCCTAATTTAGACTTCCTCCATAGCGCTGTGTGTGGAATTTTACAAGGTTTCATTAAATGGAGTCATTAGCACATAAAAGTCATTTAAGGCACAATACCAGAGGAGCAGGTCCACCACAAATCTTGTTCACTGCAGTGTCTCAGCAAAAGTTGGCATGCAAGAGAGAGACAGAGAGGGCCACTGGAGTCACACAAAGGAAAGGGTAAAAAAAAAAAAAAAATCATTAACACTCAAAATCTCCACCCCTTTTTACATTTCCTTAAAAGGCCCATATCACAGAAAACAGAATCTCCCTCACTTTTTCAAATGACGGAGGGTTCAAATCGTGCCAAGTCAGTATACGGCAGCTGCGCTGCAAAAACAGGCTGTGATGTCCCAAAAACCACTTTGTGTACATACACTCATCATCAAAATAGTTGCACCCACAACTGTGGGATTGCAATGCTATTGCATTGCATGTTTGCTAGTGCAAACATCTCAACATGGAGTTGCAGAGGTACCTAATGGTGTCCTGCGCTAATCCACCCTATGTAGCTTGAATATTCTCACACAGTTCCTGCAGGTTTTGAGGCAGAGGTGGAGGTGGAGGTGGAGGTGGAGGTGGAGGCGGGGGGGGGTCTTAGGGAGAAAGTTGCCCCTCAGATGAGCTAATGCTTAAGCTAGCAACAAAGCTAACCCTGGAGCCAGGGCTGAATTTTTGCCCAGACCAGCCCTATACTCTCACAGTGGCCCAGTAGGAAATGTTTCGGTTCTCCTGATGCCCGGTCCCTGACTGTCGCCAAGCCCAGTCAAGGTTTATTTACATAGCACCTTCTACAACAGACTTTGCCACAAAGCAACTTTACAGGGAATCTGGGTCCACGCTCCAGTGAGCAAGCCAAGGGCGACAGTGGCAAGGAGAAGCTCCCTCAGAGCAAGGTGATGAAACCTTGATAGGAACCAAGACTCAAAAGAGTAACCCATCCTCCTTGGGTCCACACTGGATAGCAAGACAAGCACAAAGGCAACAAAAAACAGAAGAGAAGGAAAAAAGTCTGATCCAGCTGCTAACTCACTTGTCATAGCGGAGATGATTCTAGCTTTAATGGAAATAAGATGTTTGATTAGTTTGTGCAATTCCACACATTCCCAGGGATCCTCTCTCCTTGTTTGTCTTCAGTTTGGACCCCCTGTATTTCGCACCTTGGTTGCTCAGTCCAATATGGCAATGACGTTGACGCAGAGTCCAGTGGCCAAAGCTGTGCCTACGTGTACATGTCCATGGTTTCTGTGCCACATATCAACAATCTGTCTGGTTGGTTGTTTTCTCCAGAGTGAGCAGGATGAGTATTACCACAAAACATCATCCCACGGCCCTGTGTTCTACTTAGTGTTGTAGTGAAGACTATCTGAGGCAAGTCCAAGTCAGTTAGTTTGTATTTCATAACGTATTTTGTAAAATATAACATTAAATAACGTGTATCCGGCCAGTCTCCAGAACAATTTCTAAGTCTAGTTTATCACGAGACTGAGACAAGGCCAAGACCATTAATTTATAGTCTCAAGATTGGTCTTGAGACACAGACCACCCTCAAGTACTAACAGTAGTACTACTGAATGAATGTATGATATCCTTCGTACAGAGCTTGATTTCAGATGCTGTGCTTGTCTTAAACTTAAACTTAAACTTCATTCAAGGTGAACCATAGCACTGTAGTAACTTCCAACGTCAACTACAGTTGGGGCTGACTGCTCTCTACTGTCAGCAGTACAGGGAACAACCTCAAGTGATTGGCCTTTAGCACTTAGCGTTAGCTTAAATCCGCCTGAGGAGCGGTTAGCGTTATCTCCAGCAACACGCTCAGCTCATATCCGAAGACATTAGGGGGGCTAAAGGGAGCGCTGAGGATGACTGTGCTAGGAGATTAGCGTTAGCTAACATTTACACGCTAATTCGCACTGGCACATCTGCCATCTTGATTGTTTTGCACAGGCAGGCGTATCACAGGCAAAGCTCCCGCGTACATGTGCCCTCCTCCCTGTCCCAGTACCCCACCCCGGGGCTCGGGGCTGGAGGTGAGACTCAGCTTTGGCTCAGTCACATCCTGCTTATGCAAGCCCATCGCTAGCTCACTGCTCAAACCTGTCATGCTGAAACAGCACCAGCAGAGTTTGACTCTGAGAGCAGGCATTGCAGATGAGGGCTTATTTGGAGGGGAGCGCGGATAGTGTGGGATGTATGTAGAAGGGAACACAGCAGTGACATAACTACCAGCAGTGCAGGCAGGGCAGTACTAGGACCCATTGCACATAGGGGCCTGTGGTCTTGACGTCTTTTTTGGACCACTTATATAACTACAATTTTACACCCATGACTCATGAGAAACTACGATAACTTACTTCTACCAGTAATCTACCAGAGTCTTTATTGGACATATACACTTCTGATTTATTATTTACTAGGAATTTTTTATTCAACTAGGAAATTGGCATTTAATTAATGATTAAAAACAGTTTGTTACCATAAAACTACCATATCATTACCTACTTATTACCGATCTGTAAAGTGCTACCAAAATGTCTTATCGGATATCGGATCCCAAATCATACCACGTGGTCAAATTTATACAATCAAGGTCCACAGATTTAGGAATTAGGGGGCCAGGGTAGTACTTGGAAGTCTTGGTCATGCTCAAGTTCAAGTTCAACCAATGTCAGAGATTTCTAGCCATGTGACACGTGTTGCATTGTCTTGCTGGAAGATCCCACCCGCCCCAGGGAAGACAATCAGCACGCATTCCCTTTTAACCAATAACAGCAATGAAGGATATGTGTGCATATGACATCGCACACCTTATATACCCACCAAGCCAGCTCACGACATGTGACTTCCTTCATAAGCTACAAGCTGCTGCCGCCGAAAGTAGGAATTGGTCCTAATAATGTGACTCAACTGTGTATTTCTATACAACAATTACACAATAGTCATGCATAAATTTTGTATCTCAGTTTATTGTTGTTCTTCCATTGTTGTGCATCATTCAAAAGGGTCAGTTAGCCTTGCCGGGTCTTTGCCTTGTTCATGAGGAGCAGACCGATAGATTAGACCAATACAAAGATATAGGATTTTATTCTGACAGCAACAGCATAGAAAAGTACAGTACTGTAATTGTCCAAAGAGTTCCAAATATAGAATTTCACATAATATTAATAGATTTCAAATAGTATTATTATATAATGGACATGCAGCAAATGTCCATTTCTGTTCACTGAAGGTCATTTTGGTATGGCGGCCACTAGTTATGTGGAAGGGTTGTTTAAATCTACATCACATGTAACATTTTCAGGGTTTGTGGTTGCTGTGTCTTTGCAAGGCCCTCGCACCTGTTGGCCTGTGGTCATGTGACAGCGTTCTTGGCTTAGCAGGTGGCTTTATGGCAGGGGCCGCAATGATGCCATGACAGATTAAGGGTCATACTGTCCGTTCCCTTTGCTCGCCTTACCAGGAAGCATATCTGCCATGCCATGTCACAGTGCATGCCGTGCCGTGCCACAGTACTGAAAGTGCCCACTGATGGAGGCTTAACTGTAGTTCACCATCGCTGGCGGTCACGAGCCTGTATCCGTTCAGGTGCACATGACGGTGAGTGAATATGTGGGTGAGAAGACACCAGGTGCATGTTCCATATGCATGTGTCTGTGTGTGTGTTTGCATATTTGCTTGTTTGTTTCAGAGTTCACCTTATAGCCCTGCGAGGATTGTTATGGTTTCCATGGAGACAGTGTGGGAAAACATGGGTGTTGTGAAGTCCGTAGTGAGCTGGTGACAGGCGGTGGTGTCTCCCCTGGCCCCCAAAGCATGTGGGTGTCCAGGGACATCCAACTCATGTGACCATGCCATTGTGTGTGTGTGTGTGTGTGTGTGTGTGTGTGTGTGTGTGTGTGCGTGTGCGTGTGTGTTCATTTCTTTGTTTTTCTGCCTTTTCAGGACACCACAAAAGTCCCAACTTAAACTGCCTCCAAACAAATAAACAAACAAACAAACAAACAAACAAACAAACAAACAAACAAACAGCTGTTAGGTTGCTGAGATAAAACGTCTATAACATTTTATTTGACCTACATGGGTCTTCGATAAACCTGGCATGGACTTGCACCCACTTATCTGTCTGATCTCTTACATCCTTATGCCCCATCCTCTTACTCTGGTCTTCTGTCTGTTCCTAGGTCCAGGCTTTCCTCTATGGGTGGTCTACAGGAAATTCTCCTCAGAACTGTGCCAGGGAAGGCGTCCACCAAATCTGGCCTAACTGCACAATTCTTTAATGCAAGATGTCTGAACATTGAAGTGGCCTACATCCAGAAACAGTCCAATCCATGCCAAAGCTAATCACAGCTGTTATTGGTGGACGGTGAGGTATTATATGCTATTCGGTAGGTCTCAGTCACAGGTGACTCTTTTTTATTATTTCATGTGCATAAGCAATAAGGAGTCCCCATCCCTGGAGTTCAAAAATGTACTGTTTTAATAGCTACAGAGAAAATGGACCTCTTGTGCAAGACCTGTGCAAACAGTGCTTAACGTTTTCATCTTTGAGAGCAGAACGTTAAGCTTCACTCTGATCTGAATACAATCCACAGGTGTTTCTGTTCATCCTCCCACTGTGAGATGCTATGGGTCTGAAATGATGTGTAGCTGCCGAGAACTCCGGCATAGTGCATTTGTAACCAGATACACATAACGAAGGCCCGTCGTTACCCATGGTAATGTGACTAGAGAACTCGCATTCAGACACACAACACTGCTCACATTCCCTGCTTTTCATGGTAAACTTTCAACATACACACTTGCTTGTTTTTTGTCAATTGTGGGGACATTCATTCATTTAATTTCATTCTATTCATCATTCATGAAGACTGACCCAAACCTTAACTATAACTACTACTAACCTAACCCTAACCCTAGACTTAAGAAAGCATAGAATTAATGCTTTATGGTGTGGGGTCCAGCCGTGGTCCACATAAGGAAACACATAGGTGTATAAACTGGCTTTGGTTCCCACAACGAAGCAAAAACCTGGCACACATTTACATAGCCATGCACACATTCACACACACTCCGCTCTGTAATCACAGCAGCTTACGACTAGCCTGTGTGCAGTTTTCTGTTTATCATAATTGAACAAATGTAAGTCTAATTGTATTTAAATGCTGTATGAAATGTGTATGTGTCTCAACAGTCCGCTATTCCAAGCTGCTTAAGAGCCGTCCTGGCGAGCGAAAGAGAGAGAGAGAGAGAGAGAGTGAGAGAGAGGGGGAAGGCTGATTAATAGGAGAAAAGAGATTGCAAAGAAACACAGGAACAAGTTCCACTGTTCCGAGTCCAAATAGGTGAAAACAGCTATTTGAATACTACAGTCTGTCAAAGAACATCAAACTGTCTGCCTCATCTCGTCTTATTGTGTTCAGTGTGTTTTTGCTCAGTTACAGGGGAGCTGTATAAAGCTGACTGAACATTTTTCACCAGATTGCATAACCACATTTACATTAATCCCAGCACACTCGCATAGATGAGACTGGGCAAAATGAGATCTGCTGTAATGGCTGTTGAGTTGGGGAGAGGAAGTGAGAGAGAGAGAGAGAGAGAAAGAGAGAAGGAGAGAGAGACATACACTATATTGCCAAAAGTATTCACTCACCCATCCAAATAATTGAATTCCAAGTGTAAGGTTTGATGAAGGGGTGGATTATGGTGTGGGTGGTTTTTCAGGAGTTGGGCTTGGCCCCTTAGTTCCACTGATGCTTCAGCAGACCAAAAGACTTTGGACAATTTCATGCTCCCAACTTTGCGGCAACAGTTTGGGGATGACCCCTTCCTGTTCCAACATGACTGCACACCAGTGCACAAAGCAAGGTCCATAAAGACATAGATGAGCGAGTTGACTGGCCTGCCTGAGTCCTGACCTCAACCCGATAGAACACCTTTGGGATGAATTAGAGCGGAGACTACAAGCCAGGCCTACTTGTCCAACATCACTGTCTGACCTCACAAATGCACTTCTGGAAGGATGGTCCCATAAACACATTCCTAAACCTTGTGGAAAGCCTTCCCAGAAGAGTTGAAGCCGTTATAGCTGCAAAGGGTGGACCGACATCATATTAAACCCTATGGATTAAGAATGGGATGTCACTCAAGTTCTTATGCGTGTCAAGACAGACAAGAGAATACTTTTTGGCAATATAGCGTATTTGTTACTTAAATAAGCAAACAGTACTTGATGGGTGTTGCTGCCCCCACTCCCTGGAACTCTTTACCTTCATCTGTTTGCTTATCTTCCTCTCTTTCCATCATTCCATCCTGAATCTGCAGGTGTATGGAAGCGTACGGTCATACGGGTCTACCAGCAGTGGCTAAAATCCTAGTCTACAGGAAACTCCCCTCAACATTGATGTGGCTTACATCCGGAAACGTATCCAGTTCATAGCAGAATCATAACAGCCCATCTTTAGTTTATAAATCTGAATGTAATTAATATATTACTTCATGTTAACTATTGCTTCATATTCGTTAGTCAACACTTAATGAAAAACGTGAAACCCTTGAAACGTGAAATCCTTGAAACCCTGTGCAGCAGTTGCTGCTTGCCCTCATTCAAGCATCATAGGCAACATAATGATACAGTTACGTATACAGCAGAAGATTTGTTATGATTGTTATTGTTAAGGCACAGGCCCAAAATCAGCAGCCCAAAATATCCACCACATTCCGAAAAGCGCACATACGGTTGGGTCTATTCAAGCTTTTGACAGGTGCTGCATATACGTTTATCACATCATCTGTGAATAGACTCGGAATTAGTCCTTGAACTGCCATGAAGTCATTTGAGCAGTTCTCGATTGGACCTTTAATACCTGTGAAGGTAGTGTTTTAGTGGCTGTAAATGCGTGTGCTTGATTGATTGGTCACAGACAGGCGCATTTAACTCCGGGAAAGGACAGCGGACATCAAGCCGTCATGCATAAATTGAACTACAAAACTGAGACAGGACTTCCAAAGTCACTGGGCTTTCTGCTGCTACCAGCATTCGCACAGAAGCTTCCGGAAAGGCAGAGAAGCGCTGGTTTCAGGTTTTGACCCTCTACCTCTATGCCCTCAGAGACACGGTGTTGCACTGCAGAGGAGAATCTGAGCCAAAGCCTCTGACCAGCCTGGCCCCTATTCCCAATCATCTGACCGCTCGCAATGACGGAAAAACACCATCAGTCAACATCCTGCTGCTACCACACATACATTATACCCTGCCTGTCAAAAGTCTGCAGTCACCTATAGCCATTCAACATTCATTCACTCTGCAGTCAGTACAATCCATGTGTGGAAACTATACTGCAATATGACCTTGTATCTGCACTCATTGTCCATTTTATCAGCTCCGCTTACCATATAGGTGCATGTTGTAGTTCTACAATTACAGATTGTAGTCCATCTGATTCTCTACATAATTTGTTAGCCCATTGTTCTTCAGTGGCCAGGACTCTCACAGGACCACCACAGATGGGGAAAAATGTCAAGCTTAAATGTTTGTGCTCACTTTAAAGCACCTAACAATGCAGCTGCCAGTCATCTAAGCAGTAGGAGTCAAGAAAACCAAGTTTTATACTCCCCCCTCTGGTAACAGATCATGAGTGTGGAGCAGGCAGAAAACAAAATAATAACAGGCAAACAGACGGAATCTTTGCCGTTCTCTTAGTATGTAAGGATGAATTAAGATACTCAGGTAATCCCAAAACATAGTGTTGAAGCTGTTGTAGCTGGTGGTTCAATGATGTAGAATTCCATTATATCATTTCTCAACCACTGTAGACCCCGTTATAGAGTTGAATCACATTGTGGCAAATTTTGAGCTATTGGATTGTTGCCTTAAAGAATCAATGTAGTGTCATATTATGATGAAATGTTAGTTTTTTTTGTGATCAAATGTTTTTTGTTTGCAAAATAAAGCTCCATAATATGTTGGATACGACAGACAAATGTAGAAAATGGAGTACCCAGCTCTCCAGACAACCCCATGTCCCCCATCAATTTAATCAATTTAAGAACAAAAATGAATAATAATAAAAAAAATACACGTCAATAAAAAAGTTGCACCTAGAAGGAATCAACCGACAGGAGTGAAACTTGGTGAGTAGGTTTGACCCTGTGAGACATGCAAATGATTAAAGTTTCATGCTCAGGCGCACATGTGAGCAGTGATGCCCTCCATGAGTCATCCTGTTACAATGACTGCCTTTTAAACCACGCCAACTTTGCCAAAGACTGCAGTGGTGTCGTGCCAGATTGTCATGGAGTGACTCAGAATGGCAGCGGGTCATCTTCAGTGACGAGTCCCACTTCTGTGTCTCAATGGAGACGACCAACGAATCCGTGTGTGGAGGCACTGAGGTCAGCACCAAGATGAAAGGTTTGTCGTCATGTGTCACACATCCAGCAGGCCTGGTGTCACCCCACCCCTACCACACAATCTGCAGGAATCATGTGAGGATGTTCAAGCTACATGGTATGGATTATCACAGGACACCATTAGGTACCTCTACAGCTCCATGCTTGCGTTAGCAAACATGGCGGCCCGACGCCATACAGAGACACTACTTCTGTATGTGTAGCTCAATAAGTATTACCCATATCAGTTTAAATTTATCATCATTTATTCTTGGTAACCTTTATCTTCCTTCCCAATAGCATTGCAATCCCACACTTCCTTCTGGGTTCATCTATTGTTTTGATGGTCAGTGTATATTGCACTTGTATTTAACACACCAAACAGTTATGTGCTTGAAATGTACTTGCTGATATTAATGTACATTTCTAGTACATTAATATATACTTTTAATCAAGTAATTGATTTTAATCGAGTGTCAGCCCTACAGACATGTACTCTTTAGT
Organism: Semaprochilodus insignis; assembly: GCA_034552555.1. NCBI lineage: Eukaryota > Metazoa > Chordata > Actinopteri > Characiformes > Prochilodontidae > Semaprochilodus > Semaprochilodus insignis. The sequence continues at coordinate 5,749,106 of CM067498.1, forward strand.
TTCCAGAGCTCATTAGACCTAAAGGCCTAGTAGACCCTGAAGGGTTCCGTTCTGGATTTCTGTCAACATTCCTAGCAGCAGCAGCAGCAAGAAAGAAATGTGTGGGCGGAGCTTGGTCAAGTTTTTGAGAAAATTTCAAGTTCAAGGGGTCCCCAAACTTTTGATGGGCAGTGAGTATGAGTTTGTGTATGTAGGGGGGGGGGTGTGTGTGTGTGTGTGTGTGTGTGTGTGTGAAAGAGAATTTTTTTCACGTCATGTGTATTACTTATTTATTTATTTATTTATTTGTCTCTCTCTGCTGTGTGTCATTGCAGGGGGGGAAGCGGATGGAGGGCCGGCGGGGCGGAACATGTCCACTCCCATTTGTCATGGCGATGCGCTGTCAGAGAACGAGGTGTGTGTGTCTGTGTGTGTGTGTGTCTGTGTTTTGGAACAGCATGCGTCTGCTTCCCTGACCCTCTTTCTCTATCCACAACAATCAGTAGGCCGAGACAGAGAAGTGTGGAGATAGCAACACCCCCCACGTGCACGCTGCTGAAGTGGTTGGACAGATGCGTGTCTCTGTACAGGGCACAGCGTGCATACAGCACAGAACTGCACGTTCAGACACATTTTCACATGATTAACTTCAAACACTCATCAGAACCACTCTCGTTTAAGTAGACCCTTCCCCCACTACCACATACACACACACACACACACACACACACACACAAATGCCCTATCAGTGCTGTAAAGCAAGGGGGTCTGCTAAGCTCAGACGGACCCCTCTAGGCCAGATCCTTCTTTCCACATGAATGTGCCAAATCCACTCTTTTCCCTTCTCTGCTTCTTTCTCTCACTCTGTTTTCTCTTCTCTTCTTATCTTTTCCCCTCTTTTCTCCTCACCTTGTTTTTTGTCTGTTCTTCCTGCTTCAACTCTCCTCTTCATCATTTCTCCTCTCCTTTATGCTCTTCTTCTCTTTTCTTTTCTCATGATCTCCTCCCCTTTTTGTAACAATCATTTCCTCTCCTAATCTCTCTTCCTATCTCTTCTCTTTATCTCTGCACTCCCCTCCTTATTCCTCTCCTCATTTGTCCTCTCCTCCCAACTTCTCTCCACCTCTCCTCATCTTTCCTTATTTCTCCTCTCCTCTTTTTTCTCCTTATCTCTCTTTTCCTGCCGTACCATTTACTTCTCTCCTCTTCTCCCATCTCCTCTCCTCATCTCTACCCCCTCCCATATTCCCTTCTATTCTCTTCTTCTTTACCCTTATCTCTTTTCTTCTCCCTATCTCTCTGCTTCCCATCTCCCATTCTAACCTTGCTTCATCCCTCCTCTCTTTGTGACTCCAGTGCACATCTCACCTCTCCTGTCCACTGCTGTCTTGTCCTTATCTGTCCTGTCCTCCCCTCTCATGTTATCTCTCATCTCTTCTTATCGCCTCTCCTTATTGCTCCTCTCCTATCATCTGCCCTCCTATCTTTACCTTATTTGCCCCTTTCTCCTCTCAGCTCCCTATATCTTCTATACTCTTCTTATTGCTCCTCTTCTCTCCTCCCCTCATGCCCTCTCTTGTCCTTTCCTCTCCTTGTGCTCTCTCCTGTCCTCTCCTCCCCTGTCCTCTCCTCTCTTCTCCTCATGCCCTCTCCTGTCCTGTCCCGTCCTCTCCTCTCCTCTCCTCTCCTCTCCTCTCCTCTCCTTATGCCCTCTCCTGTAATCTCCTCTCTTCTGCTTGCTCCTCTCCTTTCCTCATGTCCTCTCCTTTTGGTCCATGAGTTCCATGAGCACTGAACACATCATACACTCACCACATTAATCCCCATCACAATGATGAGCTCACCGCATCCTCCTCAAGCTGTCTCCCACGTCCCAGTTATGTAAGAGCATGAAAGGGAGAGAGAGAGAGAGAGAGAGAGAGAGAGAGAGAGAGAGAGAGAATCACCAACTGCCCTGTCTTTTCCTGTTGATTTAACTACATCTCGTGTCCTGTATGAATTATCTCAGAGCTGGAGAAGTATTTGTATGTGCCCATTCACACATCTTAGAGCACTGTGTTGAACTTGCATGAGTATTTACACTGTGTGACAGAGCCATTTGTCCTCAGTTTGTTTGGCTTTATTGTAAAACTGCCTTTGAAACACGAGCTAATCACTATACCTATTAGCATATACACATTTCCTTAATATCCTACCATCCACACCTCAAGGTGTGATAAATTATGACCATCAAGTCATAATTTTTAGTCATATTAAAGGTGATGAAGTTTAAATAATGATGAAGTTGATGTATGGCAAGTCATTAGAAAGGTGGAGCTTTGGAACATTGGCTCAACTGAGTATCCTGATGAGTTACTGCACCAGTAAAATAATGGAAAACGCATTGTATTTTACAGAGATACATTTACAAGTTGCCATATATTTCACAACGCTCCCAGAGCAATGATTGATATACTCTTCTTCTGTCACTTAATGCTTCATATACACTGTAAGAAAACATTTTATGATGGAATTATGCTACAGGTAAGCTATGGTGTTGAGAAATGCTAATCTCTTACCTTATGACGAGTCTTTGGAAATAATTAAATGCATTATGAAATCTCAAGGGTTTTATTCTTTTCTCAGAATTCAGATTTAAAAAAAAATATATATATTATTTGTTAAATCTACACAAATGTAACTGGAGGATATGTTTACTATTGACAATTATTTCAATACACCAAGCATTTTTGGATATCTACTTCCTTAAAATGCCTAAAGGCCAAAAAGTGAATGCATGTTTATTATGCTATTGGGAAGGAAGATAAAGCTTACCAGGAACAATAAATGATGATAAATTTAGACTGATGCAGGTAATATTTATTGAGCTACACATACAGAAGTAGTGTCTCTCAGTATGGCATTGGGCCGCCATGTTTGCTAACACAACATGCTGTCTCGGCATGGAGCTGTAGAGGTTCCTAATGCTGTCCTGTGATAATCCATCCCGTGCAGCTTGAATATTCTAAATCAAATCAAATCAGTGAGGCCAATCATTCTCTGAGTAGAGAGCTTTTGAGCCATTTTGTGCCATTTGTGATTTTCACACAGAGGAATTTGTGTTCCGCATTTAACCCATCCGTGAAGTGAAACACCCACATACACACACTAGTGAATACACACACTAGGGGGCCGTGAGCACCCCTATCCACGGTGCCCGGGGAACAGTTGGGGGTTAGGTGCCTTGCTCAAGGGCACCTCAGTCGTTACTGTCAGTTCAGGGAATCAAACCGGCAACCCTCCGGTCACAAGGCTGGTTCCCTAACCTCCAGCCCACGACTGCCCCCGCCCACGACTGCCCCCACGACTTCTCACACAGCTCCTGCAGATTGTTTGGTGGGATGGAGGTGGAGTGACGCCAGGCCTTCTGGATGGGTTCATCAACAAACCGGCTGACCACGGTGCCTCCACACACGGATTTGTTGGACGTGTCCACCGAGACAAAAGCGTGACTCGTCACTGAAGATGACCTGCTGCCATTCTGAGTCACGCCATGACAGTCTGGCACGACACCATGCAGTCTTTGGTGACATTGACGTGGTGTTAAGGACAGTCGTCATAACAGTCTGCATGCATGTAGTCCTGCGTTGTGCAGCCGTCTGCCAATGGTGCTAGCACTAACAGGATGACTCATGGATCACGCTGAATGTCCGCAATTGTGGCTGTTGGGTGGGTCAGGTACAGCGATAAGACTCGTCCTTGCTTATGTCACATGCATGGCCGAGCAACTTAAATCATTCCCATGTGTCACTATGTCAAACATACCCACCAAGTTTCAGTCCTGTTGGTTGATTCCTTCTGGGTGCAACTATTTGTGCAGCTATTCTTTTGACGATGAGTGTATAATAATTGGCTATCATGAACTGATATTGATCAGACATTGGTCAGTATGTATGTATGTATGTATGTATGTATGTTTACAGACCTATTAAAAGTCTAGTTAGTTCTTCTAGCTAATATATTAAAGATATTTTGTGAAACACCTTTAATGCACAAAACACTTTGAGAACCGGCAGGAAAATAAACACAAAGCAGAGGATTTTCTCTTCAGGTCCTTCTCCAACCTAGGAGAGCCAGGATAACAGATGAGAAGCTAGAAGCTGTTATTTGGCAGAAGATCGTATGGCCCTTGGTCAAAGAGAACCATGCAGAAATGTACTCTGAGCCAACTTTAGAAACCCAACAGAGGGCAGTACAAAAAAGGAATGAGAACGAAGGTCATCATATACGAATCCATTTGGGACCAAAAACATGGAAGGATTCCATACTTGTTTAAAGCGTCATAGATCTTTTCATGTGCTTAAGGAATACATTAAATGATCAGGGCCAGCAGTATTTTCTCTGAGAACTAATACAAATGCCAGTGCTAAACTGGATACACCAGGGGTTATAGTGTGGAGTTGAAATGCCATTTGAGTGAATCACTGTGTTTTATTTCATGTATGCGTTTAAGGATTTGCATGCTTATAGTTAAGGAGGGATGATTTATGTGAAAAGGTAAAGTTTGAGGACAATGACATTGAGGGGAAACAAAATAAATTATTCTATTAAATATTAAATAGGTGCAATTGCATATAATCTTCTCTAAATATTCAGTAGCCTGCCTGTTACTGATTATATCGTCGCTGTCCAAAGAAAAACAAGTATCTCCAAAATGGCAACTTTACAGGAGAGGCCAAAAACCTACGTTAATTCTAATGTAAGTCAATGGAACCAGATTTTCTTCCAAGTGTTTTTGGGCCATTTCTGTTCCTCCGTTCGTCATGAAATCTTCACACAGTGTAAACAGCAGCTGCTGTGATCAAATTATGCATAAAAGTAAAAATCAACAAAAATGGAGATACATGTTTTTCATTGGAGAGCGACGATATGCTACTTTAAATGTCTGGAGTAAGGCTAACCATCCATCTATCCATCCATTTATCTATCTGTCCACTCACTGTCCACACTATCCCTTCCTGGTCCACCTTGTAGATGTAAAGTCAGAGATGATAGCTCAACTGTTGTGGCACAGTTTGTGTTGGTCATCCTCTACTCCTTCATCAGTACTCACAGAACGCTGCCCACCAGACACTGTTGGCTGGATAGTTTTGGTTGGTGGACTACTCTCAGTCCAGCAGTGACACTGAGGTGTCCAGCAGCACTGCTGTGTCTGATCCACTCACACCAGCACAACACACACTAACACACCACCATAACACAACCACATAATGCCTGCTTTATGGTGGTCCTGGCTATTATATATATATATATAATAGCCATAATATTAGCCATAATTCAGAATTCACAGTTTGTAAAATTTTTTTGTACTGGTAAAAGTGTTTCACGTCTCGTAAATTTCTTTGTACTTTTGTAATTTTGTTTTCTGAAATGTCTTTTTTTTTGCCCTTGTACAATTTGTGCATTTGTGCCACATTTCCACTTTTGTCTCCTTTTGTCTATAGAACATTTTTCCAAAAGCTTGTAAAACATCCATGTGGTCTTGGGCAAACTTAAGATTTTCTTTTGGACAGCAGCGGTTCTCTTTGTGGTGTCATAAATACTGTTCTCGTTCAGTGTTTTCCTGAGAGTGGACATACGAACAAAATTTTTTTGCAGTTTTTAGACCAGGCTGCCTTTATTGAAAGGTCAAAGCACCTTTGAAACCCACACTTTCAGAAACACTGCTTTTACCTCTTGGAGAAGTCATTAACATAGAGGCTCACCTTTTCTAGCCTACACTGTGGATGTTACTCAGTGTGCTGAATAGAAGACATGAAAAGTACAACTGTTATTAGATGTGTTATTAATTTATTTAGATTGTGTTCATCTCTATAATTGTGACTCATACCACATTTTTATGAGTAATTAATGCAGAAATCCAGGTGAATCCAAAGAGTTTGCTTTCTTATTCATGCATTTACCAGTCAATGTAGCCAGACTTCTTTACAAGTCATTTTGGGCCATTTCTTTTGGTCCATTCATCATGACATTAACACACAATTTAAAGGCCACCAGGCATTTTGTTAAATGTCAAAAGCTGAAATGTGACAAAAATGGAGATGCAAGATATAAAAATACTCCTTCCTAGGTTAGAAAACACCCATAGTTATGTTTTATTAATGTTTTAAATGATATATATATATATATATATTGCCTATGTTTCAAAGTTCTTTTGTCTTTACTACATATGTATTTATACACTCATTCTTAAAAGAATCGTTGCACCCAGAAGGAATCAACCAATAGGAATGAAACTTCATGGGTAGGTTTGACACCTGAGACATGCAAATGATTCAAGTTTCACACTCTGCCGCACATGTGATGTAAGTAAGGATGGGCCTCATTGCTGTAACTGACTGACCCAACCACCACAATTGCAGATATTCAGTGAGCAGTGATGCCCCCCTTGAGTCATTCTGCAGACATGTCAATATCACCAAAGACTGCAATGGTGTCGTGCCAGACTGTCATGGAGTGACTCAGAATGGCAGCGGGCCATCTTCAGTGATGAGTCCCGCTTTTGTCTTGGTGGAGGCGACCAACGAATCCGTGTGTTCAAGCACAGAGGTCAGCGCCAAGATGAACGGTTTGTTGTCACATGTCCAGAAGGCCTGGTGTCACTCCACCTCCACCCCTACCGCGACATCTGCAGGAACTGTGTGAGAATATTCAAGCTGCATGGGATGGATTATCACAGGACACCATAAGGAACCCCTCCAACTCCACACTGAGACGTCTGGCATGTTACATCAGCAAACATGATGGCTCCATGCCATACTGAGAGACACTACTTCTGTATGTGTAGCTCAATAAATATTGTCCATATCAGTCTAAATTCATCATCATTTATTGTTCCTGGTAAACTTTATCTTCCTTCCCAATAGCACTGCAATCCCACACTTCCTTCTGAGTGCAGCTATTCTTTTGATGATGAGTGTAGATGTAATACCAATGGGACACAAAGTTAAAATGAATGTTCTGGATGATCAAATGCTTATCACGTATCAGTTATCTTGAATGCCGATTCTTATAAGGATGGTGTTGAGATGTCATTCACGTAAAGTCAGTGTTGGGAACTGTGGCAGGGTAGCTGCTGTTTAGACCCTTCTTCTGTTTCTCCGTTTCGCTGTGTTTGAGTAGATCTTGGCCAAGACTTGCACAGATGTGGATGGACTTTTGCCATGCATTCCTTTCTCTCACTTTCTCCCTCTCTCTTTCTCTCTGCTCCCTCTCTCACACACTCTCTCTGTGGTGGGGGGTTCACTGCTGGAAGGTTTCAGAGTAGGTGCCCCACATACAGCACTACGTGATGCAATTATGGTGCCAGATGCACCACGGAATTAGTCCTCGACAATCAGAATTCCTTGCTTTGGCTTGTCTTAGACTCTCTCTCTCTCTCTCTCTCCCTCTCTCTCCCTCTCTCTCTCCATTTCTGAGTTATTTGAAAAATGTTATTTTGCGAATGCCTTAGTTCTGTCGATTTGGAAACATCCATCATCCAGTGTCTGAAACAGAACAGAGAGAGATTAATGCATGGGAGAGAAGCCCAACCTCGTTCACAGACAGTCAGATTCATACTCTCTCATACACTACCACACACAATCACCTCAAGGCTACAAGGAGCTTTTCCACACGCATGGATGCGCACACACACACACGGACCCACGTTCATGTTCACATTCATCAAACATTCATGCTTGAATTGATCTAGTGTGTGTTTCTTACTGCCATCCACAAGTGTGTGCACCAAAGAATCTGCTGCCTGTTCACAAATTATATTTTAACAATAGCAGGTAAAGATAAACTACATTAGATGACCTACGGTATGTAATATACCTGTGCATTAGAAAGGAAGGGACTTTTATTAATGGTCATTAATGCACTGGAGGAAGAGGTAAGATAATAAACTGCCAAATATTCTGCAAACAGATGAGAAATTATAAACCACCAACATTCACAGGACAGTGACCTGGCCACTAGGGCCAGGGGCCTCTGAATGCCAGGGCCTTGAGAGTAGAGGTCTACACGAGACTGCTTTTTTTAATCCTGCTTTCACCTGCTCCTGGTGGAATTCGTCCCACTCCTGCCAAAAATCTGCAACATTTGTCTCACTCCAGTCAGCAACGTGGAAGTTTTGGACTGCTCCCTGTATGCATGCAGTCCCGTATGATGGTAAAAGTCAGCCAATATTTGACTCTAAGCACAAATAAATTATTTTCACCTGAAATAATCAGGACTGAAAATGACTGCCATGTGTCTGACTTGCCTTTAGTCAGCTTAACTGTGGTGTGTGCGCTTTTCTTTACAGCACTTTCCACAGCGGAGACCATGAATGCGGTTCATGTGTTTCATAGCGGTTTTCTCCTCAGGTAATATATGCATGCAAATATTGCATTTTATTTCATTATTGAAATTTATATAGACTGCTTATTAATTTGTATGATTTTTCCTACATGTATATTTTGCATGCACTGGATTCCTGCTTTCACCTGCTCCCAGGAGAATTTGTCCCACTCCTGCCAAAAATCTGCAACATTTGTCTCACTCCAGTCAGCAATGTGGAGGTTTTAGACTGTTCTTGCATGCAGTCCCGTATGACGGTAAAAGTCAGCTAATATTTGACATACTCTATGCACAAATAAATTATTTTCGCCTGAAATAATCACAACTGAAAATAACTGCCATATGTCTGACTTGCCTTTAGATAGTAAAACTGTGGTGTGTTCACTTTTCTTTAGAGCACGTTCCACAGTGGAGGCTGACAGACCATCTAAAGGCCCCGCCATTTCTGTAAATGCGGTTTATGTGGTTCATAGCTGTTTTCTCCTCAGGTAATACACACATGCAAATTATTGCATTTTTTTGCATTTTATATAGACTGTTTATTAATTTGTATGATTTTTCCTACATCTGTATGTTGCATGAACTGGATTGGTTGAACTGCCCGCTGCACGCATTACATTGAAATTTAATCCTGCAGAGTACCACAGGAATGCAGACCTCTACATGGAAGTCCTCAGATCACATGACCTATGGCAGTTCCCTGAATATGAAAGTTAGTTGAATGAATAGATGTATCTATAACCAATTTTGTACAATTTGTTGCAATCTAAACAAATTAAAATAAAAAATGTGCAGAAATGTGCAGCAAAATAACTTATAGACTATTATAGACGCATTAGTCTCCCCCCCCCCATCAATTTCATTTCTTCTAGTTATTGTCAGAGTGCGAGATTGGAAGGTTGGACATGGAGTGGAGGCTCCAGAAGCTCTAATGCTCAGCAGCCTCATAAGACCATAATCCATCCCAACAAAAAACACTGGGCTAAATATAACACAGTTCTATACACAAAGGCACTAAAATATGTATAGAATAGCTTTTGTTCTTCCTCAATTAGCAAATTAGGAATTATTATTATTAGGAATATTATAGCAATTATAAAGTGAGCCGGTATTTAACCATGTCCCAAACCTGTTTACATGTTCCTGTGACTAGTATCTGGATTGTGTCATTATAAGATTTTAACCACATGCATTTACACTTGGTAGTCAAGTGCATCTCTAGTAATTGGGAGTGAAATCTGATTGCTGTGTAATGGAATATGAAAATCCGTCCATTACGTGGCAGTCAATTTCCAATTCCGTTCAGCCTCTGCTGTCTGCTGTTTGTTTTGCACAGAAGCATCTATCCAAATTGCTATTAAGCATTTAGATTAATCCGGTTCCCAACCTCATGCATCCTTCATGATTATACAGATAATGTGCCCAGTGCATAGAAAAGAGGACTATTACATTATCGTACACACTCATCATCAAAAGAATAGTTGCACAAATAGTTGCGCCCAGAAGGAATCAACCAACAGGAATGAAACTTGGTGGGTAGGTTTGACGTTGTGAGACATGCGAATGATTCGAGTTTCACACTCGGCTGTGCACGTGATGTAAGCAAGGGTGCACAACGGACCCAACAGCCACGATTGTGGATATTCAGCAACCAGTGATGCCCTCCCTGAGTCATCCTGTTAGTGCCAGCACCATTGGCAGACAGCTGCATGACAAGACTACATGCACGCAGTATAATGACTGCCCCTAACGCCACATCTACGTCACCAAAGGCTGCAATGGTGTCATGCCAGACTGTCATGGAGTGACCCAGAATGGCAGCAGGTCATCTTCAGATCTTCAGTGATGAGTACCACTTTTATCTTCGTGGAGATGATCTCTTTGTGGAGGTCAGTGCCAAGACGAACGGTTTGTTGTCACACATCCAGAAGACCTGGTGTCACTCCACCTCAACCCCTACCGCACAATCTGCAGGAACTGTGTGAGAATATTTAAGTTGCATGGGCAGCATGTCGCAGGACAGCATTAGGGACCTCTACAACTCCATGCTGAGACGTCTGGCATGTTGCGTTAGACACTACTTCTGTATGTGTAGCTCAATAAATATTACCCATATAATTTATTGTTCCTGGTAACCTTTAACTTCCTTCCTAATAGCATTCCAATCCAACACTTCCTTCTGGTTGCAGCTATTCTTTTGATGATGAGTATGTTAATGAGGAATTAATAAGAGGATGAGACAGATGTGTTTACACTGCTACAGCATGTAAACAGGGTCATTGATATTACAAGACATGCCACAATCACAATGTGCAGTACTATGATTGTAATACTAGTATAATAATCCCTTCCTTTCTATGTACAGGTACATTATGTACTGTGGGTCATTAAGTATAGTTTATTTTTACCTGCTATTGTCAAATTATAACAGATCAGTTCACTTCAGCTCAGTTCAAGTGAGTTCAACATAATTCAATTCAATTCAGTTCAGTTCTCTGTCCTCACTCCATCTCTAATCAGCTCCGTTTACAGAACATGGAGCCTGCTTTTGCACCCTTGCATGTGTTTGCATCATGATGATGTGGCCTGCATTCCCCTGAAGCCCCTCCTCAGTTGAGACACCAAATAGATCTCATTTGGACCGAGTGTTGAGCTGACAGTAATGGGCTATGTCTCAGCAGAGTGAATCTGTCTGTGAGCATTTACACTAATGACTACTGATTCACATCCACTCACAAACTATACGCTCTCTCTCACAGTAACAGGACATTACCTGTGTGAGTGCATCTCTGTCTGTTTGTGTCTGAGAGTATGCTTACATGGGTTAGACAATGTGGTAACACTTGTAGGGCGATGTCCGTAAGGTTCAGAGGCGTATAGTTTGTCTGACAAACGAGAGAGCACCAATATAAGGAAGTAATAGCCAACATAAACAGCAATGTAAACATTAAAGAGCTAAACACAAATTGTGCCTACATAGTTAGTGTTACACTATATGGCCAAGAGTATGTGGACAAATGTGGGCCATGGCATCTATATGAGTTTATCAGACATCCTATTACCAAACCAAGGCCGTTGATGTAGACTTGGCCCCTGCTTTGCAGCTATAACAGCCTCCACTCTTCTGGGATTGCTGAATGACAGATTTTGGAGCTTGTCTATAGGATTTTGTGCTCATTCAGTCGACAGCTAATTTGACTTATGGCGAGGCTGGCCTTGCTCACAATCAACTTAACATTGCTGTGTCTGATCCACTCATACCAGAGCAGCACACACCACCACCAGTGTCCCTGCAGTGCTGAGAATAATCCACCAACTAAATAATACCTTGGTGGTGGTCCTGTGGGGGTTCTGAGGGGCGTACTGGGAGTTCTGCAATAAGTGTTGGTGAATGTTTATAAGTTGATGTCAGTTGTCAAGGTCTTATGGATGAGCATGTGTGTGTGTGTGTGTATGTGTGTGTGTGAGAGAGAGAGTGTGAGAGAGAGAGAATACAGAGTATATGTGGGTTATAATATGTGGCTCTAAGTTTTGTGTCTTATACACAATTTTAGGTGTGCATTTGTGTGTGTGTGCATGAGAGAGAGAGAGAGAGAGAGAGAGAGAGAGAAAGAGAAATAGAGAGTATAGATGTGTGGGAAAAAAACGTGGCTGTTAGTTTATGTGTCATATGCATTTGTGTGTGTGTCTGCGTACGTGTGTGTGTGTGTGTGTGTGTGTGTGTGTGTGTGTGAGAGAGAGAGAGAGAGAGAGAGAATACAGAGTATATGTGGGTTAGAATATGTGGCTGTAAGTTATGTGTCTTATACACAATTTTAGGTGTGCATTTGTGTGTGTGTTTGTGTGTGCATGAGAGAGAGAGAGAGAGAGAGAGAGAGAGAGAGAGAGAGAAATAGAGAGTATAGATATGTGGGTTAGAAAATGCGGCTGTTAGTTTATGTGTCATATGCATTTGCGTGTGTGTGTGTGCGCGTGAGTGCACAGAGCATATACATTACTCAGTCAGTCTTTGGTATGTGTTCTGCTGTGGCAGTGTGTGTGACATGTATTGTCGTCTCAGGGGAGCACACGCCTGACGAAATAGAGGACGAGCTAGGCTAACCCACTGCTAGCACTGCCATGCTCTCTGCACCATTGCATCATTTACCTTCAAGACAACTGACAGCAAACACATACTCTCACACAGCAACCTCTCAGTCTCTCTTTCTCTTTCTTCCTCCTCCTCTCTGTACAGTTGCAAGACAAGTAAGTGAACCCTTTAGAATTACCCGGATTTCTGCACTGAATACTAGTAAAATATGATCCGATACTAATAGACAAAAATGCTCTTACTACAACCTGTAGATCTTTAGCACTTTAGGAGCATCACCTCCACCGAACATTTCCTCTAGCTGCAAATAAGATTAGGACAAGATCCTCCCTGCAAATGTGTTTCAGTTAATCAGTATTTCTGGGGCGCCTTGCTTGCATAGCCCTCTTAAGGTTATACCACAGCATCTCTGACTTGGCCATTCCAAAATCTTTTTCTTTGTTGACCCTCCTTTAGTTGATTTACCTGCAACGTCTCTGCAGCTTGAGGTTGTGGACTGCTACTGCCCTTACAGTCTCTTGTTGCATGCTTTGATTCACATTTGAATTAATTGTTCAATGATGGCAAATCATCCAGGCCCCAAGGCACCAAAGCAGCCCCAAACCATGATACTCCCTCCACCATGCTTCACAGGTGGGATGAGATTTAGTTGTGCCATGTCCATTCCGCCAAACAGAGTTCCTGTTTTGTCTCATTTGTCCACAGAACATTCTCCCAGAGGCATTGTGGAAAATCCATGTGGTCTTGAGCAAACTAGAGATGGGCCGCAATGTGGTTTTTTTGAAAGTTAAAAAATAAATAAATAAATAAATAAATAAACGTTGTAAGCCTTCCTTGAATACCATTCTTATTTGTCTAATCGTGGACACATGAAAATAGGTTTGTGCAGCTTGTAGAGTCTCCTATAGGTCTGTTGCTGATAACCTTGGGTTCTTGCTCACCTCTTTCAGGATTTACTTTTGTGCTTTTGGAGTAATTGTCACAGAATGCTCACTCCTACAGAGAGCAGCAGTCCCTGCTCCATTTGTAGACAACTTGTCTAACAGTGGATTGACGTACACCCAGGTCTTGAGCAATGCTTATATAGCCTATTCCTGCTCCATGCATCTCTATAACAGTCCTGGGCTGGAGGTTAGGGAACCAGCCTTCTCCCCAGTGGGTTGCTGGTTTGATTCCCTGACAGTAATGACTGAAGTGTCCTTGAGCAAGGCATCTTACCCCCAAATGCTCCCCAGGGAAAGGGCTGCCCACTGCTCCAGGCAAGTGTGCACACTGCCCCCTAGTGTGTTTGTTCACCTAGAGTGTGTGTGTGTGTGGGTGTTTCCCTTCATGGATGGGTTAAAAGCGGAAGCCAGTTCCTCTGTGTGAAAGCACAAAGGCGCAAAATGGCCCTAAAGTCTCTACTCAGAGAATAATCAGCCTCACCCAAATTAACGCGTCTTATGAAGGTTGTTTTCATCGGTGAATGGTTCACACTAACCTTTCTTGAGAAGAACGGGTTTGTCAGTAAGCAGGCTTTGTGTGTTGCCGTTATTCGGTCATAATGGCCTGTAAAACCCCAACTTCCAATCTCATCTCCTTAACCGAAACACATTTTGCCAGTTAGCTCTTGGAGAAGTCATCAACACCTGCACTATTGATGCTACTCAGTGTGCTCAATAGAAGACATGAAAAGTACACCTGTTTATGGGTGGTGTTTGTCTATAACTGAATTAACTAACAGTCAGATTTACTAGTAATCAAAGCAGGCATCCATCTCTCTCTCTTTTTGTCTTTCTCTATCCATCTCTCTTGCTGCCATTCTGTCTTTTCACCTTTCTAGCCATCACTCTTTCTCTTGTTCTTTCCTTTCTATCCATCACTCTTTCTCTTTTTCTTGTTCTTGTTCTTCCCTTATAAACTGTGCTCGTTAGCTTTAACTGCTAACGTGGACGTATATGCAGAGCTCTAGAAAAGGAAGTGATCGTTTCTGAAACGCTTAGTCATTTTGTAATTGTGTATTCTTAACAGCATGCAGAGCATCAGTGTCACCTTTCCTTGTGGCAATCATTGTGAAGCTGACTGACAGCTAGGAGTGATGAGGCGAGAGAAAGAGAGGGACAGAGAGAGAGGATGAAAAAGCATTCACTCAAATCCAAATTAAAGAAAAATGCAGTGTTGTGCTTCCTGTTGCTTCCTGAACTCATTTGAAGATTAAATTGCTGCAGTCTGATGCAAAGTACATGAAAAGCTGTTTACGTTGCAGAAGAGCACAATATCCATTGACCTTTCTATTTGCAGCAGTGCTTTCTGGTCTGAAGAACTAACACTGTTTAAGGTGGTAGTAACTTCAGGCTCCTGCAAATGGTTTTGCACGAGGATGATGGCAGTATAAATACCTGTGGGGTGGTATAATGCAGTGAATGTCATGTTCTGTGTATGGAAAATGGGTCCAAAGCAGTTAATGATGGAATAAAAGGAGTGACTGCATTTGGGTGTGCCAAAGGCCACAGTGTGAAGGAAATTTACCTTAGAACATTGATGTGGACTACATCCAGAAACTTGTCCAGTCCATGCCAAATCCAGTCACAGCTGTTATTTGTGCTTGTGGAGATATTCCATGCTACTGGGTATGTTTCAGTAACAGGTGACTCTTTTTTTGGCCAGTGAGCTTATTTCATTACAGCATTCAGCTTACTGACACAGAAACACAGTGATTGTCTTTGGATGAAGTTACAGACTACAAGGTCTTCAACTGTAATAGACCTTTTAACCGTCCTAACCCTGAAAACCCGTTAATATGTTATTGAGAACAGTTAATTCAGGGTTT
>CM067498.1:5769337-5784523 GCA_034552555.1 Semaprochilodus insignis
AGGAACAACATCTGTTCCTTATTGAAACCAGACAAGAATCGAACTTAAGCCAACAGGATGAAACAATAATAAGGAGTGGTTGGAACTCACTGTAAATGTTCATTTGCGTCATCCATGTCTGTCCTTGTATGTAACGGTAGGTGTAAGCATATGAATTTAACTGTAATGCAATTTTAATAATTCAGTAATACTCAATAACACCCAATACCAGTCTCATGGTTGATTAGTTCATGGAAGTTTGTTAATAAATCAGTAAACAGTTCAGTCTTAGCCCCCAAACTAGCCCAAAATGCCATCCTCCATACCTCCATACCTCTACTTACTTACATCCACATTCCCTACTTAACAATGACTTGCATGCTTAATGTTATGAATATAGGGGTTTTCTTTCCTCAAAACAAGACTGTGTACACTGCTATAGTTTTTTATGGAATTCAGAACATAATAATATACTTCCTCTGGTAATGTGAGTGAAAAGGCGATACACGAACAGCAAACACAACTTTCAGTTCAAAACAAAAGACGTTTACTGCACGGTTATGTTTCACAAGTTTGGGACAGCTAAAAGAAAGTGTCCTATGAATAATTTTGCATATATTTAGCTTTTGAATGTCTTAATTCATGCTTTGGGGTTACATAGATCATGACATAATTCAATTATATCTAATGTCTAAAACCATATATCTTTATTTTAACTTTGTTTTTTTTATTGTGGGACTGCAGCATGAACTAAATCCATATAATACCAGCATTATTAGAATCTATATAGGCATTATTAGTCTATGATATGAGTATACAGACATTATTAAAACATATAGTGTGGGTATACAGACATTATTAGAGTCTATAGTATGAGTATATACTGCAGACGTTATTAAAGCATAGTATGAATATATTGGCATTATTAGATTCTATAGTATGAGTAAATAAGCATGATTAGAGTACATAGTATGAGTAAAATGGCATAATTAGAGTCTATAGTATGAGCATATAGGCACTATTAGTCTATAGCATGTGTATATAGACATTATTAGAGTCTATAGTATGAGCATATGGGCATTATTAGAGTCTATAGTATGAGCATATGGGCATTATTAGAGTCTATAGAATGAGCATATAGGCATTATTAGTCTATAGCATGTGTATTTAGACATTATTAGAGTCTATAGTATGAGCATATGGGCATTATTAGAGTCTATAGAATGAGCATATAGGCATTATAAGAGTCTATAGTATGAGCATACGGGCATTATTAGAGTGCATAGTATGAGTATATAGGCATTATTAGAGTCTATAGTATGAGTATATAGGCATTATTAGAGTCTATAGTATGAGTATATAGGCATTATAAGAGTCTATAGAATGAGCATATAGGCATTATTAGAGTCTATAGTATGAGTATATAGGCATTATAAGAGTCTATAGTGTGAGCATATGGGCATTATTAGAGTCTATAGTATGAGCATATAGGCATTGCTAGAGTCCATAGTATGAATATATAGGCATTATAAGAGTCTATAGTATGAGTATTAGAGTCTATATGTAGTACAAATATACAGATATTAGTGTCTATAATATGCGTACTCAGGTATGATTGGAGTCTGTAGTATGAGAATACAGGCATTATTACACTTTACAGTATAATTATACAGATATTAAGAGATGCTATAGTATGAGTATAGGAAGTATTATTGTCTGTAATATGTGCATTATCAGAGTTTATGGTATTAGTATTTTGAGTTATTACAGTCTATATCATGAGCTATACGTTCATAGACATAATGAGAGTATATATTGAGTGTGCTGGTTTCTGGTTGAACTGGTTGGTTCATGAACTCATTACAGTCATATCTCTGCCATGTTTCATTGTTCTTGTAGTTCAGCATCCACCTGACTCGAGCCTCCTCTGACCCTTTGCTCTCTCATGGAATGCATCGCCTCAGGGTTTCCGTTTTTCATTCCCTATAAGAATAACTTGCCGCTAGACTGCAGCAAGCCTGGAAATTGAAGGTAAACCTACAAAATTAAAACCAAACTATACACATAAAACCATAGTCTGTTATTTACACATCTGTAAGCATTAAGGACTTTCTGTGTTCATTTTATCACAGCTGATCTGTTTAAATTATTAAATTTAACACATGCAGTTTTCAGACGCAAAGACATAAAGATGAGTTTGAATTACATAATCTGTATCAGAGAGACACTGTGTTCTTTTGGCCTTAAACAGTATCTTGGTTAGGGGACTCCCACCCTTCTCAATCAAATTATTTTGTGGGCAAGAATGAAGATGAAATAAATACTTCTATTGTTTTGATAAGGAAAAAATATATACAATTCAAGAATAAACTGTATGTGATGCAAAGCCAAAATAAGTGTGTGATGTTGTAAGTATGCCTATTTTGCATATCGTCGCTGTCCAAAGAAAAACAGGTATCTCCAAAATGGCAACTTTACAGGAGAGGCCAAAAACCTCATTTAACTTTAATGTAAGTCAATGGAACCAGACATCTTTCCAAACAGTTTTGGGCCATTTCTGTTGGTCCATTCATCATGAGATTCTCACTCAGTGTAAACAGCAGCTGATGTGTTCAAATGATGCAGAAAAGTAAAAATGGACAAAAGTGGAGATACATGTTTTTCATTGGACAGCAACAATATAAATGGTGCCAAAGCACCAAAAATACCAAAACACCAAAACAACCACACTATATAACTGCTGAGCTAGAGTTTAGCTTTACTGTGGAAGTTGATAATGTTTTGCTTGGTGTCAGGAAAGCTGTAGATGTTCCATATTATCTCAGCACTGCCAATTTTGTTCTCACAATAGGGGGCTCTCACCTCTACACTCTCCCCTTTCACCCCTCATTGTTCACTAGCAGCTCAACACAAAACACTTCCTACACAGCGATATAAAGGTTCATTTATACATTAATTAATCATTATATTAAATAATATCCAGAACAGCCACTTCCTGCAGAAAGAGACTGGGGCCATGTGTGTATTATGCAACAAGATTCTTCATTCTAGTAACAAAATACAACACATTGGTTCTCATACGCTCATCATCAATAGAATAGCTGCACAAATAGCTGCACCCAGAAGGAATCAACCGACAGGAATGAAACTTGGTGGGTAGGTTTGAAATATAATCCCTTGCATGTCTGAAAATGTCACACTCGGCCAAGCATGTGTGTAAGCAAGGACGAGCCTTATCACTGTACCTGACTGACCCAACAGCCACGACTGCAGAGATTCAGCCAACATTGATGCCCTCCATGAGTCATCTTCTTAGTCCCAGCACCATTAGCCAACGACTGCCCTTAACACCATGTCAGCGTCACCAAAGACTGCAATGATGTCATGCCAGACTGTCAAGGAGTGACATGGAATCAGTGAGTAAAAGCATCACGTCATGATGTCACATGTACAGAAGGCCTCGTATCACTCCACCTCCACCGCACAATCTGCAGGAACTGTGTGAAAATATGCAAGCTGCATGGGACGGATTATCACAGGGCACCATTAGGAACCTCTACTACTCCATGCCAAGGCATCTGGCATGTTGGGTTACCAAACATGGCGACCCGACACCAAACTGAGAGACACTACTTCTGTTATTGTAGCTCAATAAATATTACCCATATCAGTCTAAATGTATCATCATTTATTGTTCCTGGTAACCTTTATCTTCCTTCCCAACAGCACTGCAATCCCACACTTCCTTCTGGGTGCAACTATTCTTTTGATAATGAGTTTCTATAGTAAATACAGTATAAACAGCCATGTAAGCTGTCAAAGGCATGAAGCATGATTCTAGGCAAAAATACATCATCATTTATCTGCTTTTCTAGATATGATCTCTCTTTGCCTTAAAACACTGTGTTAGTGTGTAAAGTCAGAATTACAGAGTTGATTTTCCAGTCTGGGTAAGTCCCAGTACAGCTGTTAAAGTGACCTCAAATTTTCCGCCTTCTGCAGCCTACGTGTTGGGTTGAGAGAATGTACCTATGCTGAAATGAATGAGATCTGCTGCATAGAACCGCACACTGAGCTTTAAACCCTCCATTCGCACAGGCACAATGGGCACTCAATGAAGAAATGTTGTCTTTCCTGTTGAGCAGATTTCTGAATGCAGCTATTTAAATGAGGCTAGAGCTGCGCTCTCCGACCGCATTGATGCTATACTATGCTTTACAGTGACTCAGCAGCTTCTCTACAACCTGCATAATCATGTTGCAGATGAAGGGGACTGACATAAGCAGTCATAACAGTTTACATGAATTGAGTGCTGCCAATTCCTGGTAAAGCATTGATTCAGCATGTAGGCCTACGGCATCTGTGATATTACCATGTACTAGCCTTCTCTGGTATTAGACAAAAGATGTCAAAATATAAGTCTTATTTTACACTTCTGGTCTTAATCCTACCGCTCAGTATCGATGTGCTCATTGCTGGTTAATAAGGGATGCTAACCCCTGAGATACTTCAAGAGGACTGGTTCAATGAAAACAGCCTTTGAAGACCTCAATAGACTGTAACTTGACCTGCTGTGTTCTTATAGCTGAACTGACATGCTGAATGAATGTTTCATGAAGACCCTTACAAAGGATTTGCAACATTCAGGAAGGAGTGTTGCAGTCTTCAGGAAGAGTGTTATGAATGTTTGTCGTCTCCGTTCAGGAAAAGTGTTACCACAGTTAGCGTCTATTCATCAGACAGTGTTCAAATGAAACAACACCGCAAGTGAATAAATCTCGCTGGTACACAATATCATACTTTTTCTAGTCATCCATTATGGAGGAAAAGCTGGTTTTGGCTGTCGTTTCAACGTAACAAATTGTAGTTTCCTCCTTTGTTGCATTAGCATATGGCAAGACACAGAGGAGGCCATAAGTCTGCTGCAGGAAGTACTCTTTTACTAAACACCAGCAGAAAGGCACATCCAGGCACACAACCTGACCAGGGACGTCACTGTATGCCATACACTTCACTCTTATGGTGACTAAACCCCAACACAAAACACCCCCACAATCACACCTCTCTCAGAAAACCAAATAACACAAACGGTACATGTGCCTTCAAATTAACAAACACCATTTAACACCACACTTAAGTCCTGTTTTAGTAGAGGGCATGCCTCCCATGGCCCTCCACATGTGGCCTCGCATGTGGCCACACCTCCCAAACTTCTTGGGGCCAACACCTGCCAGGAGCGGATTGCTACGTAGCACCCCCTATTACTTTCACCATCCTCAACGTCCCACCAGCTTGAGCCAGTCTCTCTGCATGCGCACAGTCCCGGCCAGCACTAACGCCACTGGGTAGCCCCTTCTCAGCAGCAAGCACTACATCGTCATGTACGCAGCAATGCATTCAGCATGCCACATCAAGCCCCACATGGCTTAAAATGCCGGAAGCAAGAATAGTGTTCCAGCTGGCAGCCTCCTGCTTCCTCTACCACCTCTGGTGCCAGCGGCTGACCTGAGCTAGACCATGGTCACCTTCCAGCTGTTCGATATGGCCCTCTCGGGGCGTGTGAGCACACCTGGTTGCAGTGAAGATAGCAGTCTGCCCTCTATGCTGCACTCGACCCACAACCCATAGCCTCCGCTGAATCCCATAGCTGGCTTCAATTTCTCTGCCAGCTCATGCTTGCGGCCTCACCTGCATCATTCCTCCCTTCCATGCTGGCTCACCGACTGCTCTGCTCCCAGTGCTGCAGCCCTCAATGGATTCAATTTTACTTTCACTGGCCTCCCTCTTGCCGGCACCACTGTTGTGCCTCACTGTGCCCCCTCCTGCCTTGAGCCTTGCTCCACCGACCCAGTCATCAAGCCCTCGAATGCCAAGTCAGCTGTTAAGTGTCACTGCCTATTCTCCCCATTGACCCTGGCAGGCTTGTCCTGGCTTTTAGGGAGGCTCTGCCTCTTACCAGGCCACTTAGAGGCACTATCCTACTTCTGACACCAGTGTTACAAGCCATAGAGAGGCCATGATTCTGTGGAGATCTTTTATTAAATCTTCTATTAAATGCCACACACTTAAAAGCTTACACCTTGTTATGACTGACAAATGAGAACGTACAACAAATGAAAATTTGTTTGAGAGAAATAGTTTAAGAAATATTGTGGCGGGGAGGCATAGCCCGCAGGGCCAAATGTGATACCAGGGACCAACCACGAATAATCAATCTTTGGTTGAGACCAAAGAAGGGGGTGATTGAGCTCTTGTCAACATTGTCCAATAGACAACTAGCCTCTCGTTAGTGCTAGGGATGTAATGTTGAACTTAAAAACAGTTCTGCTAGCTTGCAATAACGTTTTAGCTTAGCTACAAGCTAAGCTACCTAGCTTGCTTGTGCTATCATTTGTACTGCAGATGTCTAAAAAGCATGGACTAGAGAAAGTGGGTTGAGTGCATTTAAAAGGGGGGTGGCGTAAACCTGTTACTGGCAGATTTCACCGCAATCCAGCACCAAAAGTCTAACTACTTGACAGTATACGGATACACGTGTCTTACACGGCATAGACATGCTTTTGTTGGTTGCTTTCTTGGGGAAAATAACTCTTTTCCCGCTTTACTTTAGCCACTGACACGTGGCCTTGGACAAACATCTGTTTGCAAACTGCACAAATAAGAGATTATTGCAGTGCATTCAAACATGAAAAATGATCTTTAATGAGTAAATGAGATTGACTTGTTGAACGCTATTGCTTTCTCTTGGCAGGACAGAAATGTTAGTAACGAAGGTTGTGCCAGATTTGGAGATCTAGATATTGTGTCTTGCCAAATGGGATTGTAAGTGGACACTGAGGAATTGTGCCAGTAGCTGTAAAGATTTAGTGATACATGGTGATATATACTTCGTCAATTACAACTACTGAGGCCTCACGTATGCATTTCAGTGCACCAACACAACCGCACTGTCACACAAAAAGAACAGCCCTTGTTGTCGTGTTTTGCTGTGTATTAGACATCAGTGCATGCATGTGTGCATGTGTGTGTGGATCTGGCACACGTGTATGTGCTGTCACTGAAGTCACTCTGTGAGTTATCTACTAATGTTTACAGTGACAAACGAGCCTGGGACAACTTGGAATCCTTGGAGTTACTCGAGATCCTCCTTATAAAGATAACTTCTGAGTGACATGCAATCTAATTTACACTCCCCATCTCTTTCATTCTCTCAGTCTCTCTTGGCATTGACAGTAAGGCCTGCATCTCATTATGGCTCCATCCCCAAATTGCCTTCTCCTCCTCTCACTCCATGAAGCTGAGCTGTATTGCATACAATATTTTTTTTAACTTCATGTTTGCCTAAAAACACTATCATTGTTATGCAAAACTCATATTTCCTGAATAGTACCTTTACCCAAAAAGACAAAATCATTCTTAACTTTTTATGGAAGCTCAGATAAAGACATTTCTAAAATGTGGACTGTCAGAGGACCTGGTTGGGACTCACTGCCCTAGACTTGATTATGATCAAAAATATGATCTCCCTTTTGAATGGCTTCCCTGCATTGTGCTTTAGTAACATGATCTTCCTTCTGATTGGCTGCCCTGCATTGTGCATCAAGATTATGACCTCCCTTCAGATTGGCTACCCTGCATTGTGCTCCAGGAATGTGGTCTCCCTTTTGATTGGCTGCCTTGCATTGTGCATCAAGACTATGATCTCCCTTCTGATTGGCTACCCTGCATTGTGCTTTAGGAACATGATCTCATTTCTGATTGGCTGCGCTTCATTGTGCATCAAGAAAATTCTCCCTTCTGATTGGCTGCCCTGCATTGGGCATCAAGAATATGATCTCCCTTCTGATTGGCTGCCCTGCATTGTATACAAAAGCAGTCTGAATTCTTCCATTAGCTGCAATTGCTTTTCCATTGCCTACTTTGACAAAATATTTTATTTTGTTTATAATTTCTATCAACTGAAAATACACTGAATCAATTGATAGTTTCACTTTAGTTCTTGTTTATTATTATTATTAATAATACTCATTTTAGTAAATCAACTTTCCTCATCCAAATAGGATAATTTTGAGGACTCTTATTGTGATAGCAGTACCATTCCTGTTTGAACAAGGTGGTGAAGCATATGCTATGCAATCAACAGCTTGTACTGTCAAAGGAGACAATATAAATCTGTGTTCTTGCTTGTATTCATTTCTTTATTCAGTAACACTACTGAAGGGCAGCATTTGGCATTTGTAAGTTGTTGGAACATAAATAGAGAGACATTGTATTATGTAAGCAGGTGCTAGATTATTTAAAACTTTAGAATCTATCCTAATAGATACAGGTAGCCAATGCAGTTCTACAAAAATGGGAGTGATATCAGCACTCTTTTCTGTTGTTGTTAAGATTTGTGCTGCTGTGTTTTGCAAAAGTTGTAGGGGATAGATTGTTTTCTTTGGAACCCCAGTAGGAAGACCATTACAGTGATCAATTCTGCTTGTAACAAATGCTAAATGTTTCTCTGTGTTGCTCTGAGACAGAAAAGGTCAAACTTTTCTTGAATGATAAAAAGCTACTTTAGTGGCTGCATGGACATGTGGGATAAAACAGAGCTCAGAGTCTAAGATAAAACCCAGGTTTCATATTTCAGGTTTGATATTCGTAGATAAACAACTAAGTCTGTGATACAGCATTTCTTCTCTGAGTTTAGTACCAAGAATCAGTATTTCAGTTTTTCTTCTTCCACTGAGGAATATCTGACACAGCTTCTAAGTTTTTCTACTGAGCATATTTTATTAGAAGGAATGGAAATGTGTAATTGCTTGTCTTCAGCATAGCTATGAACATTTATATCTACATTTATATCTTGTTTCACCTGAGGATAACATGTACAAAGAGAAAAACAAAGGCCCTAAAACTGACCCTTGTGGTACTCCACAAGAAATATTAATAAAAAAAAAAAAAATAATAAAAACTGATTTCCTAGCGAAACCAGGAGCAATCTGTTTATTAAATATAATTTACACAACTCTAAAACTGTGCCTGAGAGGCCAACCCAGTGTCCAAGACAGTGGATCAAAATATTGTGATCAATGGTATTAAACACTGCACCAAGATCCAGTAAGACCAGAATAGAAGGACATTAGTGTACATCAGTGCTGAGCCTATAGGACACTGACAACGAATCAGTGCTGTTTCAGTACAATGGTTAGAACAAAAACCTGATTGGAACTTCCCATATAAATTGTTTAATTCTTTAGTAGAAAACACCTGTAGACAGAGGACTGTTCACAATGCTTAAGGCATCATTTTCAACATAGTCAGACTCCATCTTGAGAAATGAGGTAGGAACAGGATCAAGATCACATGTGGATGAACTTAATTTGTTTATAACAGTCGGAAGATCCTGATAACTGATAACAGAGGAAGATGTGATTACTGATGTATGTGGCTTATCGAGAGGATATTAAAACTTGTTCCAGCTTCCTGAGCTGTGCTCTGTCTTATCAAGGATATTTTATTTTGAAATTAATTGCAAACTCTTTGCAGGTTTTGGAAGATAAGTCCCCATAAAATGTTAGCAGAAACACATTCAGTCAGTTTGACCTTGTTTATTTCATGAGATCAGCAGATCATGTTCGAAGTTTCATACCAAATGCAAGGATGAAGCCACAGGCATATATTTTGTATGCACTATATTTTCATATATTTCAGTACAAAGAGAGTGCACTAGCCAGTCATACTGGTATTTTCTAACACACACACACACACACACACACACACACACACACACACACACACACACACACTTCAGGAAAAAATATCCATTAGCCACTGGTCAGTCCTGGAGTGCTGAAGTTTTTTTGTTAAAGGAGTCTACAATGACCGGAAAATATTTTAAAGAATTTAATAGATAAATTGTTTGTTTGCTGTACTGTAAAGTTAGTTTAGTGCATGACATTAGCAAAAGTACAAAAAGGCACAGAAGTACACACTCAAAACCATCAGGTCAGCACCAGATACAGATATGGTGTTTTTTGTATATTGTCTGGTGCTCACCTGATAGCATCTGGTGCTCACCACATAGTATTGGCTACACACTTGATAGTATCTGCTGCCTACCACATAATATCTAGTGCTCATTAAATGATTACTATTAACATTTGATTATTTTTCCAGAATGTGGGAAATGGCAAATCTATGCTCACCTCAGCTTACCGTGTCTTGTCTTTCCCAGAGAGCATGTGACCTCCGACCAAATACATGCACAAACCAGTATTCCTCTTGTAGCACTCTCTGACGTTGGAAATATTAACAAGATGACAACTTACCCATGTGACAAGATGCCCTGCTCTCTGCTACCAGCTATTCGTAAAAGATTAGAATCACAGTTTTTTTGGTGTGCACAAAAACAAAATATGACTAAGTAAAACACAATTTTAGAAGAATGTAAAGGATTTAATTATTAGTTTGATTATATGGAAGCTTTGACAGTACATCACCTCTGTCAACCAATAGCTATAGTGTACTTGGTCAGGCCTTGCCGTTACAGTGACTTTCATGTGGTGTTATCGCAGTAACGTCTACAAGCCTTGTGTAACGTCTCGTATATACACATAACTATAGAGCTGCTACATTCTTTAAAAAGATGACTATAATTATAAGCAAAAATGATAAGCAATTTTAGCAGGAATGAAACGGATTCATTTATTAGCCTGACAGCTTTTACAGTATATCACCCCTCTGTCAGGCAGTAACTATAATGTAACTAATTAGGCCATGCAGTGTTCATATTCTCTGAGCTTAATCCATGCACAAATGGTCAGTCAAGTGTAATTGTATTGTTCTGGAATCTTTATTGGCCTCAGGCTACATACGATTTTCCATTACACTCTTCATACTTTCCCCAGTCTCCTTCAAACCCTGCAGAAAGTGATGCTATGTGGACTCTGAGGGAGCTTGAACCTCTTTGAGTCTTTGTTTTTTTCCTGCACAGCATGCTGGTGTGGATTTTAGCATTGCAAAGCGGTCTAATGTATTGTTGTAGTGGTGGTGAGTCATCCATAATTGATTTAGCCATACTTGAGATGAAGAGTCTTAGATAAGAGACTCATAGCACCTTCAGCACTAATGACATATGCTGCAACTATCAACAGCTCATCAGCTGTTGAAATGATTCGGTCGACAAGCTGCTGGTTGAAACGACTCGAGTCATGAGTCGTGCAGTTACGGCTTTTAAGCAGAAGTATTGCTCTCGATTCACTGCTGGTCTTTTTTTTCCCACTTTGCCACCTAGCTTAGCTAGCTGAGTCATGATCATTGGTGTGCAGAGTAACTGACTGGCATTTGGTGAGCAGTGACTCAGGCTGGGAGAGACTGTGTTTATAGTGCTGCTTTCGCAGGTGTCACTTCAACACACACACACACACACACACACACACACACACACACACACACACACACACACACAGAGAGAAAGAAAGGGGGAGCGAGGTGGTTATGGTGGGCGTAGCATAGCTGTGAAGGAGCCAGCAGCGTGGGAGGGATCCCAGAGAGCATGCACTCTCTTCTAACGTTGTCCAAAACAATCGCCCAACATCCAGGCAACGTCTGTGATCGTTACATAAGATTAGGAGCTTCTCTGCTGGACGGAATATGCAAAATCTTGTCCTGTACATTCTGTTAGGACATATCACTGCTTAGGATAGCATGCTTTTTTTTCCAGTATTAAGGACAACAGATGCCAATAGTTTGGGGACATCTGCCTAAATTTGCTGATGATACTACAGTGGTGGGTCTTATCAGCAACAACAATGAGTCAGCATACGGGGAGGAGGTGGAGCAGCTCCTTTAATGTTGGAAAGGTGAAAGAGATGGTTGTCAACTACTGGAGGAGTATAGTAATCACTCTCCACTGTACTTCAATGGTTCAACTGCGGAAAGAGTCAAAAACCCAAGTTTCTTGGTGTACACATCACCGATGACCTTTCCTCACTGTACTTTAATGGTTCAACTGTGGACAGAGTCCAAAGACCCAGGTTCCTTGCTGTACACATCACAGATGACCTTTCTTCACTGTACTTTAATAGTTCAACTGTGCAGAGTCAAAAGACCCAAGTTCCTTGGTGTACACATCACTGATGACCTTTCTTCACTGTACTTTAATAGTTCAACTGTGGAGAGAGTCAAAAACCCAAGTTCCTTGGTGCATACATCACGGATGACTTCACCTAGACCCTCAACACCACTTGCCTGGCCAAGAAAGCCCAGCAGTAGCTTCAATTCCTGTGAAGGGTAAGAAGAGCAAACCTCCCCACCTCCATCCTGAACACATTCTACGGGGGGAGATTAGAGAGCTTTCTAGCCAGTTGTCTCAATGGGAACTGTAGGTAAGGGCAGCTGAGAAGATCCCTGGGGTGTCTTTACCCACCATCAACACCTCCTACCACAAGCGCTACATCTGCAAGGCTGCCGGTATTGCGGGCAAATCCTCCCACCCATGTCATGGACTCATTGCCCTCTTGTCATCTGACAGAAGGCATCACAACAGCTGAGACGGTTAGATTACTGGATGTGCTGATGCCCCCAGCATTCACCTAGACTTTTTAAACACCCACCATAGACTGATCACGCATCCCCTTCACCATTACTGCACACCTGCACTTTAAATTCCTATACTATGTGAATCGGTGTGCTATGTGACTCATCATTTCTGTACAGTTTGCACTTGGCACTTAGCTCCTTCATCACCATCTGTTAAATGACAGTTTTCTAGTTTGTGTATATTGTCTTGCTGTACTCTATGCAGTCCTGTTTAATGTGCTGCTGTTGTGTGTTGCACTATGGGGACCTGAAGAAACTTGATATACTATATAGGACCATCTACTTTTCTGCCAGAAAGACTCAAAAGGCAAAAGTGATAGAAAGTGATGCTTGATTAAAGGAGTTCTTTGCATTATGAATGGAAGCGTTCTTCAAATTGATGGAAAATGTGCTATATATGGTTCTACAGTATATAGAACCAAAAAGGGTTCTGCTATGCTTATGATGTCTCCTTGTAATATTAGAGGAATCATCTTTAGTGCTACATAGAGGCCTTTTCAAAGTATCTACAGTCCTGCCGCAAAGACTCAAAAAGGCAAAAGTGATAGGACATGATATTTTAATCCTCAGTAAGGTTTTAATCATTGAAATGATAACAGTTCTTAAGAAATGAAGAGCCTTTGGTGTAGGCCCTGTCCGAGACTCAGGTCTACAAGCATTCAGACCCTCAGAGATCCTGCTATGGACGGAAAGGTAGAGTCTACTCCCTGCACAACAGAACCGGGATCAAACAAGTTGTAGGGGGGGGCGGGAGGAGGAGAACGTTAAAATGTTGGCACCTATAACAGGAGCAGAACAGGAACGTAAGTCATTGTAAAGACAGGCAGCAGATTGCAATTGGCCAGAATAATGAATGAATGAATGAATGAATGAATGAATGATATAGCATTGGAGTCTTCCGAGAAAAACTTGCGCTAAATCTTTCATCACATTTTTCGTGCACAAAGTTCTTTGAGTCTTCATGGGTTCTTTGAGTCTTTTCATTGCTAAGGAGCTCTTTAAGAACTATCTATTCACAGCTGCATTTGAAAACTACATTTTAGCAATAATAAGTTAATCATTGTGAGTCACATTATCTAGTCTCTCCCCTTTTGAGGTAGACACATATATTTACACTTTTAAGTATGCTAATATGGCTAATAACAAATGCATAATAGCCATAATTTAGTATAACTCTTATAAAATGCTAATTGATGTCTATACACTTTCATTATATTCTCAACAATATTGTCTTTTTTTACTTTTTTTAACTGATTAGTGCTTTTACTTTGCTGTGATGCCATGGGACATATGTTGGTTACAGTAATGCGTCAAATATATCAAAGCAGTGATTATACTGTCAGAGCTGCAGATCCACTGCTAGTCATGTTGTTGCAAACCAACCCAGAATATAAGCTGACTTGGATAAAAGCTATTTTTAAAATCCCAGGATGCTAGAGGTCCCCAAACTTTTGACAGCCAGTGTGTAAGAGAAAGTGTGTGTGTGTGTGTGTGTGTGTGTGTGTGTGTCAGTGTGTACAGACAGTGTGGATGAGATGTGTCAAAGCAGAATCTGTTCAGTAGTGTTTCATCTCTGGAGTTCTTCTGCTACAGGAGAAATACTGTAGAGGGCTGGACGGGTTGACCACTGCACTGTGGAGCTCACCCTGTATAAGTGGAGCCGCAGGCTAAACCCTTCCTGTCAGGCTTCACTGAGGCCGGAAAGAAAACAGTGCAGAGAGGCCCTGGCTCAGGGAAGTAAGCCAGCATTGGGATTAGAAACCCTCTAATCTTTTTATAAATTGACTATTGTTTTAAATCGTTTGCTATAGCTTAACAAATTTCACGTTTTAAAGACTCTAATGTTGGCCTGCTTCTGTCCAGTATCTTACCATTACCCTTAGCAGCTAGTGGCTAACAAGTATTTCCACTAGGAAATGCAGTATGGTCTCATTGCTAAACAAACATGGGCTGTATTCGAAATGGCATACTACATACTACTCATGTACCAAGTATACCTAAAAGTTGTATGTAGTATTCAGTATGCGACTAAACTGAAAATCTGTAGTGCACTGAAGATACCCGGATGGTGTACTAGTCCGGTCAGATGTTCTAGTATGCAGGGGGAGCTATCTTCATGGTGTACTGCATCCCATCATGCACTGCGGCCTCACCAGCTCTCAGCCTGCTTCAGCCAGAGAAAATGGCGGCAGGTAACACTGGGGAGCAGAACGCAGCCAACTCAGAGTATAACTGTGGGTGTAGTGATTGTAGTGGGGTATGTTTTCATCAGAATGAGCTTTAGAGAGTTAAAATATACAGGTCTGAAGATTAATAAAAGGTGAACTTCTGAGGAAAATGTGAGGTAACTGGTCATGTGACTGTATTAGTACACTACACTGTAGGTCAAAACTTGTTACTGTACTGCATAGTACACACAGGGGGCAGAATGCAGTATGCAGTACATACTACTGTAGTATGCAGTATAGTAGTGTGCCATTTCGAATACAGCCATTGACTATTGAATGGGGAGAACGTTCCATTGCCCCTCACCGTATGTTGCTGTGATTTAAAGTGCTTTTTGGTCACCAAATAACCAGCACGAAGTCATAACACCAAATCCAACACTTTCTACTCCCA
>CM067498.1:5796414-5838309 GCA_034552555.1 Semaprochilodus insignis
ACCATTAGAGGCGAGGATAATAGTGGGCTAGCAAAGTATGCAGGGAAACAGATGGACTATAGTTTGTATCTGTAGACCTACAGGCATCTACACCGTCATATCAGTCATAACATTAAAACCACCTCCTTGTATCTACACTCATTCTCCATTTTATCTGCTCCACTTACTATGTAGGAGCACTTTGTAGTTCTACACTTATAGACTGTAGTCCGTCTGATTTTCTGCATACTTTGTTTATCCACTTTTATCCTGTTCCTCAATAGTCAATAGCATTACCACAGAGCAGGTATTATGTGGGTGGTGGATCATTCTCAGCACTGCAGTGACACTGATGGTGGTGGTGTGTTAGTGTGTGTTGTGCTGGTGTGAGTGAATCAGACACAGCAGTGCTGCTGGAGTCTTTAAACACTGTGTCCACTCACTGTCCATTCTATTAGACACTCCTACCTTGCTGATCCACCTTGTAGATGTACAGTCAGAGACAATAGCTCATCTGCTGCTGCAGAGTTTGTGTTGGTCATCCTCTAGTCCATCAGTGGTCTCAGGACACTGCTCACAGGACGCTGTTGGCTGGATAGTTTTGACTGGTGGATGATTCTCAGTCCAGCAGTGACACTGAGGTGTCCAGCAGCACTGCTGTCTCTGATCCAGTCACACCACCACCACCACCACCACATCAGTGCCGAGAATGATCCACCACCCACACGATATCTCTGTCTCTGCTCTGTGGTGGTCCTGTGGGGGTCGTAACCACTGAAGAACAGGGTGAAATGGGGGTAACAAAGTATGCAGAGAAACAGATGGACTACAGGCTGTAGTTGTAGAACTACAAAGTGCTCCTATATAGTAAGTGGAGCAGATAAAATGCATAAAGAGAGAAGACACAAGGGGGTGGTTTTAATGCTATGGCTGATCGGTGTGTATGGTAAGTGAAGCTTTCGGACTGGAAATGAAAAACAAAGGGTGGTCTCTGAATTTTGCACAGTACTGGATGTTAGTCTAATGAAAGTTTATGTGAGAGTACATCCTGTTTCTTTTGGATCAATCGTCTTTAAAATGTTCATAGAATGTAAACAGCATCAGTCTTTTCCCACATGGTGCGAGAGATTAAAAACGGTTATGGTTGTGACTTCTCATTTATTTTGCTTAGTTACAGTCCACACGAGGAATGTTGGATAAATGAACTTAACCTTGAGTTTCTTCATAGTTCAGAATCGCATAATAATTTGTAATTTCTGCTTGGCAGAGCTCGTTGCTGCAAGGCACTTTGAAGAGCTTCATGATTAAAAAAACACTACAGAATGGGAAATAATTGCACTTAAAGTTTTCCAATTTTGATTGCATATATCCAGCCTTCCCCTAATTTCACATGTGGTTCAAGGTTATGACTGACCGGAACACTGGTAATGATGAAAAGTGGAGGATTTCAGTATATAATATTTCTCTTTTACAGCTGGGAACTGTTGGAAAGCACTGCAGTCATTTAGCTCTGCAGTTTTGCTAGGTATGTTGTCATATCAAAACTTTGTTCTTTATGCCAATCAGTCATCTTTGCAGCCCTGTGAACACGAGAATTGTCATCTTGGAATACAGGCATAGGAATGTTATGTTCCTCTCCAAGATGATGAGCAACAGACAAAACCTATTTGGTTGTCCAGCAGCTCAGTGTAGGCATTGTGGTTCAAATTTACTCTCACCTCAACCAAAAGACCCATTTTCACATACACTCAATAGCAAAAGAATAGCTGCAGAAATAGTTGCACCCAAAAGGAATCAACCGACAGGAATGAAACTTGGTGGGTAGGTTTGATATCGCGAGACATGCGAATGATTCAGGTTTCATGCTTGGCCGCACGTGACATAAGCAAGGACGGGTAAGCAAGAGATCTCTCTACCTGAGTGACCCAACAGCCACAACTGCGGACATTCAGTGAGCAGTGATGCCGTCCATGAGTCATTCAGACCGCATGCATGCAGACTGTTACAACGACTGCCCTTAACACCACATCAACGTCGCCAAAGACTGCAATGGTGTCGTGCCAGACTGTCATGGAGGGACTCAGAATGGCACCGGGTCATCTTCAGTGACGAGTCTCGCTTTTGTTTTGGTAGAGACGACCAACGAATCCATGTGTAGAGGCACTGTGGTCAGCACCAAGATGAACGGTTTGTTGAACTAGATGAACTAGGAACCTCTACAGCTCCATGCTGAAACGTCTGGCATGTTGCGTTAGCAAACATGGTGACCCAGCACCAGACTGAGAGACACTACTTCTGTTATGTGCAGCTCAAAAATTTTTTGCCCATATCAGTCAAAATTTTTCATAATTTATTGTTCCTGGTAACTTTTATCTTCCTTCCCAATAGCACTGCAATCCCACACTTCCTTCTGGGTGCAACTCTTCTTTAGATTTTTGTCTGGGACGCTAATTTTAAAGTTGAGAATGGTTTTTTTTTGTCTCCTGTAATGTCATTACTTCAGAGATATGAAGGGCTAACGTTAAAAGAATGCGTGGAGTGAACTGAATGTCCCTTAAAGTGTGTTCAACATTAAAAGTCCACATTTAGTAAACCCTCCATGCCTCTATCTGGGACATGTGCTGTTTGTTATTGACTATCCTTTAGCGTCCGGTATGAATGGTGCAGTACTCAGGCAATGAGTTTGTCACTCCCAAAGCTGTTGTCAGCTCTGCCTCAGCTGTTCCTGATGCCTTCGTCCTCTCAATATGTGACAGAAGGGGGGAAAAAAAAAGGACAGGACTACCTTTCTCTTTCAGCCCTCAGCAAACTGACAGAATTCTAGAAATGTTTGCTGACTCACTGAAGCACCTCTTTGATTTGTTTTGTTGTGATGTGATTTTTGTGCTTTATTCAAAATGCAATGAACTGAGAGTGAATCTTGAAGCAAAACCGATAGTAATGACTTGTCTGTGTTCAGCTTACAAAAACTGCAAGCATTAAGTCCTGGAAATCTTGCAAGAATCAGGTTTATTAATAGATACTCAGAACCGTTAACATGAACAGGCCAGTTCAAAAACCATCAGATCGGTCTAAGAAACCAGGCCAACAAACCAACAAACAATGTTGAGCATGTGGTTTATATACCATACAAAATGGCTGACACAGGAAACATATGATCACTAATTAGAACATCAGGTAATAGGGACCTCTAGTGGTGTGGAGGGGAATTGGCAACAGACGTGACAAATACGTTCTTGCCTAGCAGCTACTACTGCAGGATGGAAGTCATTGGACCATTATTTGTGAAATTCCTGTATTTACAGGATGTTCTAATTCCAAAATCTTAGAATCGATCAGATGTACAGTAGTTTTATGATGTTATTGTTGAATACTTCAGTTAATGTGAACATATGGTGGCAAGTTCTATGTCACTGTCGTTTCCAACTAGACTAGCTTCGATTAGCTACAAGAACATAGTCTAGCTCAGTGGTGTAGCATTTTGAATTGCAAACTCAAGAACACAGTACAATAACACTGTAGCACTTTTATGTGAGCTCTGTTTTATCCCACATGTCAACACAATCACTATAATAGCTTTTGAGACATCATTTGAGAAATATTGCTAAAGTTTAGCCTTTTCTGTCTCTGAGCGATGCAGAGAAACTTGTTTATGCATTTGTTATAAGCGGAGTTGATCTCTGTGATGGTCCTCTTACTGGGGTTCCTATAAAAACAGTACACCCTCTACAACTTCCCTATCTAATCCCTTTCTTTTAGAATAGAATTTAAAGTTCTGCTGCTGGTCTATAAAGCTCTAAATGATCTAGCACCAGCTTACATTACAGAATGCCTGTATCTCTGTTTATGCTCCAGCTCGTGAACTTAGAGCTGGAGGTACTGGCCTTCTGCAAACGTAGAGAGACCTCTTTCAGATGTTCTGCTTCTAAACCGTGGAACTCAATTCCAACTTTTATTAGACAGTCAAACTCGGTGCAGACTTTTAAGAAGCATTTAACCATGTGTCTTTTAATTAATTAAACTGCATAAATTTAATTCAAGTTGAATTAAAAACTACATTGTTGTGGTATTTATAAATCATTAAAAACATTAAAACATATAATTTCTGCTATTATTGATGACAACTGTCTGTAAAACATTTGAGTTGCCAATGGGATGAAAAGTGCTCTATAAATAAAATATATTATTATTATTATTATTATTATTATTATTATTATTATTAGTTGTGACAAAAACTAGGTTACAGTTTCTTTGGTTGAATGCGATTTTTGCCAACACTCTGTAAAGCTTGTCCACCCTAGCATAGGTTGCTATGAAGGAACACATTTGTTACATGGATAAATCAATTTGATAGGCCAGTTGGTCATAATGTAGAGCTTGGATACAGTTTTGTCTTTGTTTGTTTTGTCATCCCTTGTTCTTTATTCTACAATGCTGGACCAAGAGGAGTCACTGAGCAAATACTTGAGAGCCTTTGACTGAATAATTATGACAGTGATTAATACTGTATGTTTCAGCTGCCACAAATTCTTTTACCCCCAACTGATGTGCAGTGAGTAGCTTCTCATTTCTTATACAACCATGTGGGAAGAAGTATCCCGTGGATGGGGAAAAGATGTTACTGAGTTTCAGAATGGTCAAATTCTTGGTCTGCATCAAGCAAGGAAAACAGCTAAGGAGAAGCTGAAATGACTGGAATTGGACTGGATTTTCATCTAAGCAGTCATTTCAACTGTCCAACGCTGGAAGAAACTGTCAACTTTGCTGAAGAAACATGGTCATGATGAGCTCACAGGATTGCGACTTAACAGCTATGTGACCATAAACTAACATTTGTTTAGCTGGCTATTAGGGAAAAAAGGCATAAGAGCATAAAGATTGGACTCTGGAGCAACAGAAAAGGTTATATGGTCTGGTGAGTCTAAATTGACCCTGCTCCAGAGCAATGGGTGGGCGAGGATAAGAAGGAAAGCATATTAAGCAATGCAGCCATCAAGCATAATGGCCAAAAGCAGAAATATATGTTTTGGCATTGTATGAGGTCATACCAAATGCCGTAATTAAAGCTAAAGGCTAATACTAGTGTTTTTTTATTTTGGGTCAGGCAGTGTATTTTATTCAGATCATGTAAGATATACTGTATGTCCAAAATGATTCACCCCCTCTTATTGGTGAGCCCATTGCTGACACAGGTGTTCACTTGCACACACAAAGCTTTTATAATAGAAAAGCATTGTCGACAGAATGGGAGCTCTGGAGTGGCTCTCGAGTAGCCACACATGAGCCTAAGCTCACTATGGCCGATTCTATTGGCTGGAGGGGTATAATCCACTCCAGCATTGAGCTATGGCCCAGTGGAACTGCGTTCTCTGAAACTATGGTGCACCATGGGATGGGTCCAGCTTCAGTACCTGGCGCATCAATATTGCAACATTTTGTTTAGCCTTGCCAGAAGAACGGAAGCTATTGAAGCAACGTGGGGCAAGCCTCCCTATTAATACCCTCGGAAGAAACGTTGAATGAGCAGCTATAGTGTATTTATTATGGTAAATGTTGCTAGATGAATCAATGCATATTGAGTTTGCAGACCAGGTCTTCCATCTTCATTTGCTTATACGCAGTTAGGTAGGAATTAGGAATTCCCAGAAATTGATCTTCCACTTATTTGATAACTTTAATTTGTTCCAGCAAGAAAATTTGCCAAATCTTAAGCCTGACGACGGAGCAGAGAAGTCTGGAATCTCTACAGTGAGTAAGCATTAAAGTGGAACTTTCAGAGTAATACATTACTCTGTCGGCTGGACGTTTTCATTTGATTACAATGACCCTGTTATACTTTATTGACTCTGAACTCTCTTCCTCTGGCCTGCTTCCCTTAAAGGCCCAATGGCACAAACTCACTTTATCATCACAAATCAACTGCTCTTAAATTCATGAATATTGCAGATATGATGCAGTGCGGAGGGGATGCAGGTGAGGGAAAGCATTAAGGTTAGATGAAATGCTCCATAACTTTGTTAATGACTCTCAAAATATATTACTGTTCCAGAGCAGAAGTGGATTATGCCCACATGCCGCGTGCACGTCGGCAAAGAAGGCTCAGCGGAGATATATCGTAGGAGTGTCGGGAGCAGTTTGGAGACAGTTTGGTGGGAAATCTGTGGATTAGAGAAGGCAGGAGACACATGCGATAACGGCGCCAAGACGCAGATGATGTACTTGCTGTAAACAAGGAGGTGATATATTCCCTCCTGTGTGGCAGGCTGGTGCGGCACCAGCTGTAATATATTTTTATCATAAGGTAAAGACCCTCCAACCTGCCAGCACGCTCGGGCACCCACCAGTGCAGCGGCATGGTCAATCATGACTGTTGAGTAGGCAAAATGTTTTACTAGTCTCAAGTCAGTACGCTCGGGAAGGTGATATACTCTAGGTGTTCTTGGCTATGCTGCTGTGAACGGAATTTGGGAAGAATGCCGGTAAATGTTTTGGCTCGGGTTGTGTTTGTGGTGTGGAGAACAGTGTGGTGGAGAATGCGGGTCTGTCCCTGACACACCAGACGATTGCCCTCCTGCTCAGCTCCTCCTGGTGGAATCAGGTACCCAACAAATGGCTGTGGTATAAAAACAGAATGTGCTACTGAACAGCGAGCCATGATTGCTGATTCCAAAACCCAGCGTGAAGGAGCTTTGTTTTCATGGGTTCCTCTTCTTTGTGTTTTCTTTTTTTTCTTTTTTTTCCCTTCCCTTCTTCCTCCGGAGTCTTCCTTAGCCAAGCATTCCCTCAGCAGGCAACCCTGCTCATCAGAAAGGCAGCGTGAGGGATCCGGGCTTAAGCCTGAGCCCAATTCCAACTCCTCTCCCGCCTGTCACTTAGCTAGCCGTGTGTGACACTTCCGAGGCACTAGCACAATTCATTAGCATGGGAGCTCTGTGGAATGAAATAAATATCCTTTT
The DNA here is from genome assembly GCA_034552555.1 of Semaprochilodus insignis. Lineage (NCBI taxonomy): Eukaryota > Metazoa > Chordata > Actinopteri > Characiformes > Prochilodontidae > Semaprochilodus > Semaprochilodus insignis. The sequence continues at coordinate 5,803,350 of CM067498.1, forward strand.
CTGCCTCATCAGTACGATCCCGACCGAGGAAGGGGTTACGTAAGTCGGCTAAATTTATCAGTGCTCGTTTTATGCAAAGCCCGGGCTTGCAGGCAAAGTCTGTGCTTTCTCCAACCAGAGGATGCCTTTTGTATCCCCCCCACCACCCCCCACTCCTCCCTGCAAACCGATATATTCTATTTCTGTCAATGGGGAAGAGGAAAAACACACATGGTATAAAAAATAAAAAGGTCAGGATATTTTTAGAAGGGGTTTCTCAGCTGAAGGATGGCTGGGGGGGTGGGGGGGTAGACACGAGCACGCCTTCGCTTCATACTCACACAGTCAATCAAAACAGGCTTCAATCACCTTACTGTTGTGCACGGGGATTACAAAGCACACATGCAAGGGATATGTGAGGTATTCACTTGAATCAGCGAGAGAGAGAGTAGCAGAGGAAGAGTGAGAACAGAGAGAACAGAAGGATGAGTCTATACTGTGTCCATGAGAGATATCTTTGTACTCAAGAGAGTGAAAGGGAAAGAATATATGTGTGTGTGTGTGTGTGTGTGTGTGTGTGTGTGTGTGTGTGTGTTCGCGGTGTCTTTGATGAATGAATTGGTATTCCAGCAGTGTGAGTCTAAAAAAGAGCGGTTCAGATCCCACAGGAAACCGTTAGTCTCTCGCTCTCTCTATCTCTCTCTCTCTCGCTAAGGCTGAGTGATGTGACGCATGGCTGTGAGGTGCTCAGCCACAGAGAGAGAGAGAGAGAGAGAAAGAGAGAGAGAGATGAGTTGACAGGTCCTTCAGCATAGCTTAGAGTAAGATGGCACAGTTTAACACAGTGCATTGCAGTTTAACATCACACAGGTCTACACACACACACACACATACACAGCGACATGCTCCCACATACAGCATCGCACTGATTTACACTACACAGCAAAGACCACCTGATCAGTAGTGACACTTTAACACTAAACATTTAAAAAATAATCCAGTGCAACACTGAACACTGAAAAAACAAAAATGTGCTTAGTTTACAGTAACGAGTACGTCATTTTCATATGAATTAAATATATTACTACACAGTGTATACACTCACCATCAAACACATAGTTGCACCCAGAAGGAAGTGTCTGACTGCAATGGGAAGGAAGATAAAGGTTACCAGGAACAATAAATGATGATAAATTTAGACTGATATGGACAATATTTATATTGAGTTACACGTACAGAAGTAGTGTCTCTCAGTATGGCGTTGGGCCGCCATGTTTGCTAATGCAACAGGCCAGACATGAAGTTGTAGAGGTTCCTAATGGTGGCCTGTGATAATCCATCCCATGCGGCTTGAATATTCTTATACAGCTAAGCTAACTGGCTTCGTAAACAAACTAACTAACTAGCTAACAAACTAGATTCAATGCAATGTTTTTAATGACTGGAAAGTTGGGACAGGGACTAAACAAGAGCGAAAAGTTTATAGAATATTCACGTTTCACAGATTCCACAATACGAAAGGTGAATTGGTAACAAAAGATTGGATCATTATGGTGGCCGAGAAGTGCAAAACAAAATAACTTTTCAGAAAACAAAATTACAAGAATAAAAATAATTTAAAAATAATCCAAGTGGTTTAGACGTCACCTGTTCATCTCTTTCTTCTGTCTGCTCTTTTTAAAAAAAGAACCTTCCACAGTATAAACAAAAGCGTGCCAGCTGGCTAAAATGCGTGCCACAAAATGGACAAAACATGCTTTAGCGTTGTGACCATCCCAAACTCCACTCACTCTACCAAGGTGAAACAGTTTGACTGACAAGGGTCCGCAACAAGTGCTTCCTGTGTGTTAAAATTTTGTTTTCTAAAATGTTTTTTATTTGCCTTTTTGTGTTGTGTTTTTATTTTTGTAATTTTATTTTCTGAAATATTGTTTTGCACTTCCCGGCCACCGTAGATCATGGGTATAACAGGAACATCCACCAAAGACCCAACCTACAATACTGTAAAAAGACTTAAGGCATGTCCATGTCAGGCAAGGCCGGAAATCACTTCTGACTTTTGAGCCCTCAGATGGCACTGCATAAGAAACTGTAATGTTACTGTATTAAATATAGCATCATGAGCTTGGAAGTACATTGGAAAACTGTTGTCACCTAACACAGTCCGCCACTGTGTCAAGAAATGTTCCGAAATATTCCGAAATATTCAGAGAATCCCATGTTTTTTTTCAGTAAGACAATGTCAGGCCTCATTCTCCATGTACTACAGTGCAGCTTCATAGACACAAAATGCTAGACACCTAGACACAGTGCGCTTGACTGGCCTGTCTGCAGTCCAGACCTGTCTGCTACTGGAATGTATGTCGCATCATGAAGAGGAGAATCAAACAATGATGATCACAGAACTGTTGTGTCAAGCAAGAACGGGCAAAAATTCTGCTTGCTAAATTGTAACTTCTGGTATCATCAGTTCCAATAAAACCATTAAAAAGTGTAATTACAAGGACAGGTGATGTGGTAATCATGATTCTGTCCCAACATTTTTGGAGTGTGTTGCATCAAATTCTCCATTTGTTGGCAAAATACTAAATTATTAAGTTATTTTCTTTTTACTTTTGTCAGTTAAATAAAAATTGAAGAGAATTAATAAATTACAGGTTCTTGTTTTTATTGCATTTAAAAAAAATGTCCCAATTTTTCCTGGAAATGGGGTTTGTACAATAATAAAAAAGATGTTTTATTCAATATTTTAAAACAAATCAATAAAGAAGAGGTTCTCATCTCTCACTCATCCTCTATACCACTTAATACTTCTGGGTCACGTGGGATGCTGGAGCCTACCCCTGCGTTCAATGGGTGGAAGGTAAGAAACACCCTGGACATGTCACCAGTCTATCACAGGGCAGACAGACATACATACACATTCACTCACACCCAGGGGGCAATTGAGCATCTCCAATTCACCTGACTGCATGTTCACCTTGGACTGTGGGAGGAAACCCACACAGACACAGGGAGAACATCCAAACTCCACACAGAAAGGATCCTGGAAATCCCGGTCGGCAATGGAGCCCAGGACCTTCTTGCTGTTAGGTGACCATGCCACCCCTCAACAAGAAGCTGTTAAATGATAAATAATATGTCTTAATTAATTATTTGCATTTTTTGTTATGTGCCCATGCGATTTGATCCCCATGTTTGATATAGAATGAATTCTGGATATGATAGATAGAAGAAATAGACAGGGGTTGGTTTGAATTATTTCTGAATGTGTATTAATAGAACATAATGATGTTGTCCAAATAAACAGCAGCCGTTGCTTTGTTTTTCTTTCTGCAATGAAACCATTTAAACTGCTTTTTGCCACAGAAAGCAGTTTTTCGGCTTGAACTGACAGCATATTTTTTAAAGTGCAGTAGCTGAGTAAAGCAATTAACCATTAATGCCATTGGCAGCCCAGGAAGAGACGTATACTGTACATGTAGTACATTTGTTCCAGGAAATTAAGTGCTTTATAGCGGAGACAGACACATACATTTATCATCAGTCTTTTCTTTATTTCCAGAACTTAATCTGATCCTCTAGCCCTTTGCATATACATGACATACACACACACACATGCTGCTCCCACCCAGTCTGATGAGGGCACTGGCAGGTCAGTGATGTCAAGGCTGAAAATATCAGACTGGCTCCCGCTGCTCAGCTTCAGCCCTGGGCCTGTATGACTGGCAGAGGCCTTTGTAAGATTGTGTGTGCGTGTGTGCGTGTGTGTGTGCGCATGAAACCGAGGCCTTTCCAAAAGGGTCCGGTGCATTGTACAGTCCAAAGGGCGAGCCAGCGAATGGAAAGATCTGCTGCAGATGATTGACATGTCCTGACACTCTAATATATCACTCTGCCAAAGCCTCATGGGAGATATGTGGCCAGTCAAATACCTCTCAGGCAGTCCATGTATGTGTGTGACATACATACATACAGAATAACACTGGCAATAACTGGATTTATTGCAGGTCTAAATATTGAATCTCTTGCAAATTCATTTATTCAAATTAGGTTACATATATATATATAAGTGTGTGTGTGTGTGTGTGTTACAATAAACTAATATTTGTAAATGTGTATATAATATCAGTTATTTATGACTAATAAAAAATGAGATTTTTTTTAACTGGAAGCCATTAATGTCCAAAATAAATAAATAAATAAATAAAATATGAAGGAAAAATGCCAGATTGATCTTAAATGATAAACTGTTATAACTATATTAGTTAGTCAAAAGATTGACACCACCATTTTCTTGTTCACTGATAATGGACTTTCCTTCAAACTGTCTACAGTAGTGGAGACTGAAGCACGTTTTTCCTATAGCTTTTTGTTTAAAAAAAAGTTCTACAGATGACTCTCTTGATCATAGTTATTTCCAGCTATCGCAATGGTAATCTTATTTATAACCAAAGTACATATCAGTAGTTCAGCAGACTATACTGGACTAAATTTAACCTTTAGACCTTTAGATAAATCAACAAGCAGCAAACTAACAAAAGTGGAAAGCGTCGCTTCCCCTCAAAAGTCTTCACTGTAACACAAAAACACAACAGGTGTGTTGGCACACCTTAAAAAGTGATGGGGAAAAGCCTGTTTGTTGTGTCAGAAAAGAAAATCCTATTCTTAAGGAACGTTAAAACAGCGGTCACTTTGTTTTGAGCTTGTTTTGACCTGTTGGACAGAGCTTGGTTCTAGCTAATGGAAACTGTTCTCCTTCAGTGTTCTGTGCTTATGATCATTTAAACAGACATCAGTATCAGACTAATTAATCACCCTCTATTAAAGACTGGTGGACTGAGAGACACTAGAGTCTCTTCACCTACACTGAGCTGATTAAGAGTCTTGTTCCAGAAATGATAATAGGACATTAGAGCCATAATAAATCATGCTACTGTTCATGCTCTCCATACTTAAGTACATTTGAAGGTAAATACTTTAGTACTTTTACTCCAGTGGAGGTCTATAGGGAGGAACTTCTACTGACACTGGAGGAGTATTTTACCCTGGGGATCTGTACTTCAACTCAACCACATGATTTGTGTACTTCGTCCACCACTGATTATAGTGTTTGTGAGAATAGTATTTTGAATAATAAACTTCTTGTGGGCTACAGTTTCTTTTTAGGTTAAATAAAATGTTTGGGATTTTGTGTTAGTTTTGTAATTTTGTGTTAGTTATTTTACTGTTGTTGTGGACTGGCGGCCTGTCCAGGGTGTATTTTGCCTTCTGCACTTAGAGCACAGGGATAGGCTCCAGTGTGACCCAGTGTGATTAAGCGGTTTAGAAGATGAGTAAGTGAGTACTGATGTGCCTGCTAAAGGGTTATTCTGAGTAATCTTAAATTGCATGCTTCTAGTCTTTCACTGAAAGCTTCTGCAAACCTACTTTGAGACAAATCACCCTTTCAATTAAGCAAAGTTAATATTGGAAAGCAACAGGGCGTTTCTGCCTTTAGGTGCCCTTCGTTTCAATCGACTAAACGACCCTCAAGTCTGAAACAGAAGAACGGGAGCCCCCTCATTATTCTCTCTGTTCTTCTTCACTCCTCTTTCCTTCTCTCCCATCCTCTCCTCTTCTCTTCTCTTCTCTTCTCTTCTCTTCTCTTCTAATCTCTTCTCCTCTCCTCTCCTCTCTCCTCTCCTCCCCTCTCCCTCACTGGCAGTTTCCATGACAACAAATAGAAATTTCCCTGCACACCTCATGTGAGCGCATCTCACTGCCAGCAACACAAAGCTAGAAACCCCCTCAACATGTGCCTGCTCCTACCTTGTCAGTGCTCCTGCCTTGTCAGTCTTTTCCTTCAGCAATCTTCTCAATGCCCTCCTCCTCCCCCCCCAAATCCCATTTCTCCAGACTCTTCCCTCCTACTGGATCAAGGCCCCTTTGACACTTATCTCCCTTGACGCCTTGGGCCCTAGCATTACATAACGTTCGCTGTAAGGGCTATGCATTGTACCACTCCCATCATGCTTTGTAGGCTGGTTCGATATCATGAAATGACATGAAGAATCCATACCCCAAGTGTAAAATGTAGTTGCTCTGTGAATAAATGCTTGGTGTCTGAAGGTTGCGTTTTGTATTTTTACACTGCAGCAGTGAGGCTAATGTAGCCAGCAAGTAATAGCCATAATCATTATAATATCCAACACAGTCTTCATATACATTGGCAAAGTAGTGTTAGCCTATTTAAAGAGCTTTTACTGGGTATTTATAAGGTATTATATTGTTCTTTCTGTGATCCACTTAAGACATATTTGGAGGTTCATGAATAAAAAAACATATGGCCATTTATATGACCATTTCCCAACTTTATCCTTTCTGTATCCCTTAATCAAACTCGAATTGTTCTTCCTTCTACTGTGCCTTTCAAATGTATAGATGTAAACGACCTCTGCTCTAATTGGTTGATCTGGGCTGTCCGGGCTAAAACATACCTTCATTAAGAATAAGTGAACTGTGCTTATGTAGCCTGAAAAGGCAGCATCAGAACATAACATTTTAATTAAAAGGTATGGAAGATTCAGCTGTAATATAGAAGCTTCCTATATTAAGACCGGACCAGTCAATATAAGATCGTAAATTCATACTACAGAATTTGTTTAGAAATGTTTTTCTATCTTCAGCCAAACATAAACACACAGCTAAAAGCTAAACACGTAATCAAATTAACAATAAAAAAGTAAGTTAGTTAGCCAGACAGCTATCATTACCATAATAAAAAAAAGTTAAACCAATACTAAAAAGAGAAGTTATGATTGCTTAGAGAGGGCCTGTGCTGTTTATCAAAGTGTCGCTGCTTCCAGTTTCAGTTCCCATTAGCTAACTGCATTAATGTTTTGTTATTCAGACAAATAAGCCCACCGGACAAAAAATGAGCAATGGAATGGACTGGACAAGTTCTTGGATATGGATGACATCAATGTTCAGACAGTCTTGCATCAAAGAATTGTGCAGTTGGGCCAGATTTGGTGGATGCCTTCCCTGACACAATTCTGAGGAGAATTTCCTGTAGACTGGGATTTTAGCCACTGCTGGTAGACCTGTATGACCGTACGCTTCCATACACCTGCAAATTCAGCTACTTCCTTCACACTATGGTCTTTGGCACGCCCAAATGCAGTCACTCCTTTTAGCCAATCCTTAACATCTGCTTTGGAGCCATTTTCCACGCATCGTATGAGACATTCACTGCACTGTAGCACCTCTTCTCAATCTATGAATCCCGTCACTCACACCCCGCTGAAATTTACAGCCCATGCAGTGGCATCTGCAGGAGCCTTAAGTTACTACCACAAAAAAAAAGCAAGATGACTCATTTTTTGTCTGGTGAGTTTATAACACTAGGTAGTGAACTTTACTTCCTGTCCCTGCATAAAACGTTAGAAACAGATTTGTTCAAACAGAGTTCAGTCCTAGAGTTAGGACAGTACTTTTTCGTTAGGACAGGAATTTTATCCAGTTCAAATATTCAAAAAAATTTTTATCTGGAGTTAATTGATATTATTAATATTATAAACTTAAAAACTGTTGTTCTGTAATTGGCACTGTCCTAAATCCGGTCTTAACTGAAATTCCCATGATGAGATAAGATTTCAGAGTTAAGATTCAGTTACTCATGAGAAAGATTATCAGTTAAGAAGTGGAAGTATCGTAGGTCCATACAATACTGTTCATTGCATGCAAATTGTTACAAATAGACTTGCATATATGATTTATGAACTATAAAACATGAGCAAAATTGAGGCTTCAGGATACCTGCTACTGTAGTCTAATAGAATACCGTATGTAAGAATCCACATAATTTCACAGTTCAACATGGTTTGAAGCAAACCAGACATGCAGTTTGAACTATGCTAATATGATTCCATCAATTGCTTATTACCTGAAGCCCTTAAACTGCAAGGATCTGCATATATATCCATATGTATGTAAACATTTGCAGGAACTGTGTGAGAATATTCAAGCTGCATGGGATGGATTATCACAGGATACCTTTAGGAACCTCTACAACTCCATGCTGGCCTGACACCATACTGAGAGACACTACTTTTGTATGTGTAGCTCAATAAATATTGCCCATATCAGTGTAAATTTATTATAATTTATATTATATATATATATATATATAGCCTACTGTGAGTTACTGTGAGTTAATAAATACTGCACACCTAAGATTTTCACTCACCTGTGTAAAAATGATGTGACAATAAACATGATTTGAGGTCAAAAAACATTGTCTCCAACAACAAAGGTACGTTCCTCACTTGTATATCTACAGTACTTTCATATTATTTTCATAGTAACTTCTCAGAAGTAAAGACTCTCAAACCAAATAACCCAACAATCTGCAGGCTCTATGGAGGAGTGACTATGGCTGCTCATTCTCACACTCATCTCCTTCAGCGTCAGCGGTCACTGCTGCCTACTCTCATTCATTCTCCTATGTTCTTTCTTCAACGCGTGCAGTCCTTCGCTCACATTGTTTCGCTGTGTTAGCTCCCTCTCTCATCCACAGGTTCGCTCTCTTGTTTATTCTTCTCTTCTGTCAGCCGCTGTCTAACTCGCTTATTTTAGTCTTTTCTCCACTCATTCCTGTCCTCCCTTATCTCGCTCCCTTTGTTTCATTCACGCGGCACTACAGTGCCACCGGACTGCTGCAGCTTGCATTTATGGCTCCCAGGGCAGACAGAAGCTGTGGACTTAAAGTTTAGGCCTTGATAAAGCGATCCTGAAGCTACAGTGCTGTGCAAAAGTCAGAGACCATTTAATTTACAGTCATTAAATATGAGTTATTCACTTTTTAGGTAAGATGATCCACTTTTGCATAAGCAAGGGAAACAGTAAGGTAAAATAAGTGGGAAAAAAACTAGTGCACTAAAAAAATGAGTAAATTAAACACGGAAAACTGTACTCCTATTAACTGTGCAAGACCTGGTAGACCACCTAAACCATCACCATCAGATAAACAGCACTCAAAGCAGCATTTGCTTCCTACAGTTGTGAGTATAATTCACTTTTACAACACAGCTGTACACGTGAGCTTGTTGACGAACAGAGGGATACAGAATCCGACTCCCCCTCACATGCATGCACTTCACGCAGACATAAGGATGCTATAGATTGCACTTATGATTTCAATTGTTTCTATGCGTAAATAATACACTGTGAGTGTAATCTGTAGCGTCTAAGTGCCTGCATGGCATGCATGCATACTAAGGTTAGCTGGATTCTGCTGGGGAATCAGAATTCGGCACAACACCGGCAAAGACAACATCAGTCGAGAAAGAAGCAAAGTAGAGTAATAATGCAGGACTTTACTGCAGGGCTTTGCTAACTTTCAAGGCTTATTTGGTGTAAGGTTTACAAAGACTGACCAAACTTTTTGGGCTGAATGTATATCTTTGCATGAGGCCTGAAATGGGACCATGGTTAGGTGACTTTTGGCATCTGGAAAAACTACTAATGTTACAGTCTACATCGCAGTCTTGTATAAATAACATTGGCAGGAAGGGACACTGCTGTCAGATTATCATCATCTTCCCATCCCTTCTCTTCTCAGTCTCTGCCATGCTGGGAATACTAAGTTAGCTTTGGAATACAATAGCTAGCTGAAGAGCCATACTTGTCACGTGTGCCGTAAAAAGAGTAGTCTTGTGCACTCTCCTTCAACCTTACATAGTGCTTCTCCCTCTCACCTGCATCGCGCGCAACACCCGACGATCATGCTATTTAATCACAGACAAAGCTGACATTTATTTCCCTGCCTCAAAAACACTCAAAACCTCTCCTATTCATTCCTTATAATTATAAACTCTGATCCTTTTTTGTGTTTGCTGCTGTCTGGGGTCGACCTGAAGAGGACGGGTTCCCTCTTTGAGTGTTGGTTCCTCCCAAGGTTTCTTCCTCTCGCTCTGAGGGAGTTTTTCCTTGCCACTGTCGCCTCTGGCTTGCTCACTGGGGGCTTGGACCTGGATTCTTTGTAAAGCTGCTTTGTGACAACATCTGTTGCAAAAAGCTCTATATGAATAAATTTGACTTGACTTGGCTATAGCAGGCGTTCTGGACCTGGAGTGACAATTACAGCAGCGCCATTCTTCCTATTATACCAACAAAATGATTTAGAAGGTAGTTAAATCATTTAGAAGTTACTGTAACATAGTGCCGCTTTAAAGCTTCCATCTATGGGGAGAAAAACACTCCACTCTGTACTGTGTTTTGACTAGGTATAAAAAATGCATGTGTGTACGTGTGTGTGTTCATGTGATTACATCTTGAATGACTTCAAAGAAGGATCTCAGTATGTCACTGATATATCCCTCCTTGGCCTCTGACCTCCAGCTTTGTGGTGACATCCTGAGGCCATAACCGTACTGTATCCCAGTTGTGACACTGACTGATGGACAACTGTGTTGATGAGCCCTTGGGCAGTGACAGCATGTTAGGACGATGACCCCAACCTTCAGCTCTCAAGCACACTGAGTCATTTCAAATGTCTTTAATGTCAGCATCCATTCATCTGATTCTTGGATTCTATCCACATCAAGAGAGTAATGATCATGTCCTTGTGTGCTGTATCTGTATAGAGTGAAGACCTTTAATGAAGGCAGTGTACGAGGCAGATCATCAGACATCCTCTGCTTTCACTTCGGTGCAATATTCAGTTGTAACTACAGTTTGAACTACAGTGTTTAAAATACTTTAAGCTCCCTGAAAATGTCTCACCTCTGGGATGTTCTGGGGGTGTTTTAATTATGCGGAAATGGATCCTTTGATTGGGGTGACAGGAAATTTGAACCACAATGCCTACAGTGAGTTGCTGGACAACCAGGCTGCTCATCATCGTACTGAGGAACATAACATTCCTATCCCTGTATTCCAAGATGCCAATTCTCACGTTCACAGGGCTGCAAATGTGACTGATTAGCATGATGAACATTTAGAAGCATTCAAAATCCCCAGTTTTGAATCCTCTTGAAAATCTGTGGAACTGCCTGGAGCAACAAGTAAATCGCCAGGGAAGGCATCCACCAAATCTGGCCCAACTGCTAAGTGTGGCTAAACATTGATATGGCCTACATTCAGAAACTCATCCAGTCCATGCCAAATCGAATTGCAGCTGTTATTTGTGCTTGTGGACGTATTATGAACTATTAGGTTCATTTCAGTCACAGGTGACTAATTTTTTGTCTGCTGACTTTTTTTCTGTGATCTGATTGGTTTAGCCCAGTTTGAGCCCAGTGCCCATCTGCAGAATACTTCAGTTCCCACAAAATCTTTGCCGTAGCTTTTGCTGTGTCTGTATTAACAGCAACAATGTCAATATATCGATAACCTCCATGTGCCACTGGCAGCAGGCCTAGTAAGTCCAAGTAAGTACGACCATGGCCCTTCAGCCAGTTGCACTGGACTGGAAAGGCCTTTTTTATTGACAGCTGATGGGTTGATCTGTTCACAATAGTCTTTGACATCCTTTTCCATGCCTTGCCACCAAAATCCATCTTTCTGTCTTTGCAAGGATTTCTGATTGGTACCATTTAAGCCTGACCTGAATCTGAAATGACTCTGTGTAAGTTATGAAATTCTGGTCTCTGCACTGTTTGTCCAGTATGGAATTGTACACACATGGCAGATTACCAAATGGCTATTTATTAGACACACACTCACTAAACCCTTTATTACGTACACCTACCTTATCTCTAAACTCACTGTCCATTTTATTGGCTCCACTTAGCATACAGGAGCTACAGTTGTAGTTCTGCAATTACAGACTGTAGTCCATCTGTTTTTCTGTGTCTTATCTGCTATCCCACCTTTGCCCCAATTCATGAACACCTACACGACCACCACAGAGCAGGTATTATGTGGGTGATGGATCATTCTCAGACACAGCAGGGCTGCTGGAGTCTTTAAACACCTCAGTATCACTGCAAGACTCAGAATAATCCACCAATCAAAACCATCCAGCCAACAGCGTCCCTTGGGTCCTGTGACCACTGATGAAGGACTAGAGGATGACCAACACAAACTGTGTAGCAACAGATGAGCTATCGTCTACGACTTTACATCTACACGGTGGACCAGCAAGATAGGAGTGTCTAATAGAGTGGTCAGTGAGTGGACAAAGTGTTTAAACACTCCAGCAGCACTGCTGTGTCTGATCCACTCACACCAGCACAGTACAGACTAGCTAAGCAAATGGTAGAAGTAGTTAGAAGATAGCAACAGCCCCCTCTGTTGGACAAAACAAGCACAATGGGGACACAATAGGTAGGGGGGACAGCTCCAGCCAGGGGCAGGCAACCAAAAACAGGGACTGTCCCTCCTGGAAAACAGGGAGATCTGTTCACCTTACAGAGACAAGCAAGGTATATTGAACATTTTGATTCTGTTTAGACCCATCATTATTCCAGCACTGCAGAATCAAGATATTTTAAAGTATGTAGAAAAAAATGAAACTTGATCTCAGAAAAGAAATTCAAATTGCATCTGAAAATGTGCACATTGTTATACTCCTCTATAGCAATTACATTGTCTGCTGTCCGGTCGCTCTTGTCCTGGGGAAGAGCTTAATTGCAAATTCTGCTCTAGCCCAACACTGACAACCCTGCCTCAGCTAATCAAAGGCTTGATGAATAGTTGATCAGTTTAATTGAATGTGTTACTGCTTATTTAGATCAAATAGGCTGAAGACACTTCAAAATAATGGAACAGGGAATTGGTGTCCAATGGCAAAGCGGGCAGACAGGGTGGAATAGTAAACAGAGTGATGAGGCATTTTGGGAAGATGAGGAGTGAGAAGTGACTGGGGATTAGTTGAGGGAGGAGAGAGGCCCAGTAGCGTCCAGGACGGGGGCATAAAAAGGACGTGTTGGGGTGTTGGAGGGTGTCGAGTTTCGGGGGACAGTAGCAGACAGGGTGTTATGTTTCCAATACTAGATCTGGGCTGAGGCTAACTGCCCGGGCCCACGTTTCCTGGCAGTGTGAAGCCTACAGAATGCCCACCATGTGCTTGGCTATTGTTCTGTCAGGTTTAATGTTACACCTTTGAGTGATGTGGCCTATTCCTGGAAGACAGCCGGGGGGCTCATACTCTGCCAGCTAGGCTGTCCATCGTCGTAATGTAGAGCTTACATAATACTCATAATACTTCACTATATTGCCTAATACCTGTTATTACCTTTCATGGCAAGTTATGTGCGCTCAGGTTTGAATGACATTGCACGCTAGTATGAAAGGTGAGCGCAGTTTGCCAGATGGACGGCCAACTCACGTAAACAAACTGGCAAAGTCCTGAAAGTGACCACCAGACATGTTGGTCCAACAGACAAAGTGACCAAACAGCCTGTGCTAATTTAAATATGACAGCTGACATACCAGGTTGCACATATTACATAATGTTCCTGCTGTACCTCAGAAAGGGTAACTTCATCAGAGGTGGAAAAAACATTAGGGCAAGATTCCCAGATCCGAAATAAAGCCTGAAATAAATTATTGGCGAAACACCAACAGCACTGTAGCTTAATCCAAGTCTAAACTTAATCCATGTCTATGAACCGAGATATCATCTTTAAAGGGATAAGTCATTTACACAACTTACACAACTTTCTAGGTGACATAATTCCTATTCAGATTGGATAGTTTTCCATGTATCTTTGAGGATAAAATTAAGGATAAGGATAGGATCTTCAGGTGTCCAAAAGCAGTGGTGGATAAAGTACACAAACCATGTAGTTGAGCTAAAGTAGAGACACCAAAGGTAACATATTCCTCCAGTAAAAGTAGAAGTTCCTCCCTTTAGACCTCCACTGGAGTAAAAGTACTACAGTATTTACCTTCAAATGTACTTAAGTATGGAGAGTAACAGGAGCATGATTTATTATGGCTCTAATGTCCTATTATCATTTCTGGAACAAGACTCTTAATCAGCTCAGTTTAGGTGAAGAGACTCTAGTGTCTCTCAGTCCACCAGTCTTTAATAGAAGGTCATTAATTACTGTACACCAACACACTACTTACAGTACACTAACACATTATATTTACTGAGATACTGTACACCAACACACTACTTACAGTACACTAACACATTACACTTACTGAGTTACTGTACACCAACACACTACTTACAGTACACTAACACATTACACTTACTGAATTGCTGTACCCAAACACTACTTACAGTGCACTAACACATTACACTTACTGAGTTACTGTACACCAACACGCTACTTACAGTACACTAACACATTACACTTACTGAGTTACTGTACACCACTGTCCAGATGGCAATAAACTTAATGCAGGACAAGTGAGGTTTTAGTGGCTTATATTTCCGAAGGTGTGCATGTCTGGATCACCTGAAGTCCGTATGTGAATATAAAGTAATGTTTTATAGCTGTAGCTGCCAATTTCACTCCTTTATTAGCCTCAGTTGTGATTGCTCTCTCAGTGTAGAGAGGATAGAGAATGAAGTTCTACCACTCAGATCAAGTAAACGCTTGACTCTTGCTCAATGTTATGTGATATGGGAAGTGTTTAATATGGATACACACACACACACTAGAAGGCTAAATATGGCAAGGAGAGGTATATCCACGCAGGCCTAGCCAAAGACATGGCGGGCCCCTGGATGTAAACAAAATCACAGAGTAGCACCTGTAGGAAGAAAGCCTCCCCAGAACCCCACACAAATCTAATACCCGTCCGAATGTGTTTATACTGCATTCTAAATATTCTGCTCCTATACTTTTTGCACCTTTTATATTGTATTTAGAAATATTATATATATTTTAGTATTTATTAAAATATTATATTATTTTATTGCATGTTAGTAACTTCAGTTACTAATCTACAAAGGAAAGGAGGAGATGACTGGAGAGCAGAGGAGAGGAGAGATCCAGAGAGGAAAGGAGAGTTGAGGAAAGGAGGAGGTGACTGGAGAGCAGAGGAGAGATCCTGAGAGGAAAGGAGAACTGAGGAAAGGAGGAGATGACTGGAGAGCAGAGGAGAGATCCAGACAGGAAAGGAGAGCTGAGGAAAGGAGGAGGTGACTGGAGAGCAGAGGAGAGATCCGAGAGGAAAGGAGAGCTTAGGAAAGGAGAAGATGACTGGAGAGCAGCATAGAGTAGAGATCTAGAATGCAGAGTAGGGGATAGGAAAAACATAAAGAGGAGAGGAGAGGAAATGACTGGAGAGCAGGAGAGAGGAGAGATCTAAAGAGGAAAGGAGAGCTCAGGAAGGGAGAAGGTGAATGCAGAGTAGGGGATAGGAAAATCATAAAGAGGAGAGGAGAGGAAATGGCTGGAGAGCAGGAGGAAGACCTTGTGAGGAGCAGAGAAGACAGTATTAGCCATCACTGTAAGGTAAATAATGTTAATCCCATGTTAGTGAGTTCTGGGTATGTGAGCTACAGTGGTGCTGCCCAGTGGCCAGCGTGCACATGAGGACGGGAATCTCGCAGAGGGTTCCGGGTCCTTCGGCAAGTTCACCCACTTTTACAGACAGCTCTGATGGGCGCCGGCGTATAAATAGCAGCACCTGACGCTGATTTACACCCTGTGGACTGCTTGCAGAGTCCAGAGGCACTGACCTTCAAGGTGGAGCGCAAACACACAAAGACAAGTCTGTCTCTTTTCATGCCAACTTCAGCAGTTTACAGTAAATAAAGGAGCCTGGAGGGAGAGGGGAGCCATAATTAAAAGAAAAAAGGTCACCTGTGCCTCGTTACCTGTTGACTCACGTCCTCTAGCCACCGGTGTCTTCTCCGCTAAAGTCAAACAGTGTAAGAAGATGAGAAGCGGCCCTAATGAATGTTCTTTAGTTTGCGGTGCAGGACTGGAGAAGAGAGAGAGGACGCCATCAGCATGCAGGACTGTTTCCATGCAGGTGTATGAATCTGTTTATTGTCTTCTATGGCACAACCGGGGAGAGGGTGGGGTCTATACCTTCAAACATTCTGCAGTGTTTGAAGCAGATGCAGCAAAGAGAGAGAGAGAGGGAGGGAGAAAGAAAGAGAGAGAGGAGAGAAAACCGGAGAGAGAGGTCAGGAAGAGAGAGAGAAAGTGGAAAGAAGCAGAGACAGAGAAAGAAAAAGTAAGAGTTTGAGAGAGAAAGAGACTGAAAGTGAGAAGAAAAAGAGAGGAGGAGAAATAAATGAGGAAGAAAAAGAAAAGAAAATAGAAGACAGAAGAGGGAAAGGATAGCAAGAGAAACAGACAGAGCTAGGACTAGAGAGAGAGAGAGCAGAAAAAATAGGGACAGAGAAAGTGAGATAGAAGAACGAGGGAAAATGAATGAGTGAGAGGGAAAGAGACTGAAAGGGATGAAATAAATGAGGAAGAAAAAGAAAGAGTAAGATAGAAGACAGAAAAAGTGGGAGAGAGAGAGATAAGAGAAAAACAAAGCAAGAGGGGGGGAGGGGGAGTCAGGAAGAGAGAGAGCAATGAGAGGGGGAAAGGATATCTATATACAGATAAAGATGAGAGAGAGAAAAGTGGAAAAGAATAAAAGAGAAAGAAGGAAGAAGGAAAACAGTGTGAGAGAAAGAGACTGAAAGTGAGAAGAAAGAGAGGAGAAGGGGAGAAAACAATGAGGAAGAAAAAGAAAATAAAATAGAAAAGAAAAAAGATAGAATGAGATAGCAAGAGAAATAGAAAGAGCTAGAGAGAGAAAGAGGGAGAGGAGAGAAAAAGAGTGAGAGAGAAGCCAGCAAGAGAGAAAAATGAGAGGGGAGAGATGAATATATATTGATAGAAGGATGTGTGTGTAAGAGAGAGAGACAGAGAGAAGTGGGGAGAAGAGTAAGAGTAAGACAGAAGACAGAAAAGAGGGAGAGAGATAGCGAGAAAAAAGAAAGAGCGAGAGAGAGGAAGAGAGAGGGGAGAGAGAGAGAAGTCAGGAAGACAGAGAGAAGAGAGAGGGAGAGAAGAGAATATACAATATATAGAGAGAAGGATGTGTGAGAGAGAAAGCGAAGAGAAATGGAAAAAAGAGGGAGAGAGAATGAGAGATAGAAGAAAGGGAGGAAGTGAAAAAAGAATGAGTGAAAAGGAAAGACACAGCAAGAGAAATTAGTGAGAGAAGGAAAGAAGGGGAGGGGGAAATAAATAAGGAAGAAAAAGAAAGTGTAAGATAGAAGACAGAAAGAAAGAGTGAGAGAGAAAAAAGAGTAAGAGACAGAAAGAGAGATTAAGAGAGGTCAGGAAGAGAGAGAGAGAGGAATGAGAGAAGAATATATATAAAGAGAAAGATGTGAAAGAGAGAGGAGAGAGAGAGAGAGAGAGAGAGAGAGAAAGAGAGTTTATTGGTCTTCAGTGGGAGTTGGCTGCAGCATCTGGAATACATCCAAGGGTCCAGTAATTGCCGCATGCAGCGCCCACTTTAAATATTTAATCTCGATCTGATGTGAGTAACTGGTGGATCAGGTGTCAAAAGTAAGCCCTGCGGACAAAATGTCCCATCATGGAGGCTCTTTGTGCTCAGCACACACACGCACACACACACACACACAGAGGCCAAACTCTGTCTGAACGGAGACCATGACATCACGGACATAAGAAAATCTTCTACTCTATTCTTCTCTACGCTGGTCACTGTTAATATTCATACATTTCTAAACTTCTGAAGTCACTGAACATGAAATGTTCGCACGTTGTAAAGGAGAGCTGGTGCTTTTAAATGGTGTCCAAAATTGTGTGCAAAATGTCTAGAAATGTTCTTATGATGATCACAGTAAGCAGTGAGTGTGTTTACATGCACCTAATAATTCAAAATCTGATTTTGTCAGTAATCCTATTAATGTGTTTGCATTAAAGTAATCAGATAATGGGAAAACTCCACGTCATCGTGAGTCGGGATTAATCAAATTTCTGCTTTACAATCGGCCAGTAATCTCACAGACAAAGACGTGATGCAAACATAACAGAATTCTCAAACGTCATGCCACAGCAACAAGTCACTTCACGTACCTGAAAACATGAACACACATCATCTAGAAAATGAAGAATATTTTAACCCTATCGTTTCATCAAGCATTTACTTGGTTTTAATGTGCTCCAAAAGTTTTTATTTTTGTGTGATGCCATCTCATGGTTACTGTGTTAAATGCTGGTACTGTGATTTCTGATACTGTGTTCTGTTTTTCCACTTGGACAGACTGGGAATTCTGAAAGAAATCAGAGTAAGTGTTTGCATTGAGAAACCATAAAAACTGAGCTGAAATCCAGCACTCTGTTGACCAGCTTTTTTTAAAATCAGATTTTCAGGCCCTAATCCAATTTTAGAAGTCAGAGTATGATGTTTAAATGACCTTTTCAATATTAAAATAACTGCAGAACTATGCAGAAATTATGATCGGATTATTCAGTGCATGTAAGTGCACTCAACTGTTAAAGGAAAGGTTTGGCGAGAAATCAGTTTTACACAGTCTTAAAATTACCCACTTGACCAGTCAAGACATGTTTGCTGTCCCAATTTAGCTTTTCCAGTTTATTACTGGAGTTTATTACTGGAGCTATTAGGCTAACATTGCTAACAAACAATAGAAGTCAATAGTCACCCAAATCTTTTCAGTATATACATCCCAAAAACCTGTCAAACAAACAAGTATTAGCTGATTGACTGCACTGACTGGATTAAAAGGAGCATTATGTGAGTTTGCTCAGGGCCTCTTCTGAGCATATGGGCTTTTAAGTAACATTCTACTCGCCTTCACCGCATAATGATACACTCATCATCAAAAGACTAGCTGCACAAATAGCTGCACCCAGAAGGAATCAACTGACAGGAATGAGACTTGGTGGGTAGGTTTGACATTGTGAGACATGCAAATGATTCAAGTTTCACGCTCAGTCACGCATGTGGCATACACAAGTACAGGCCTTATCGCTGTACCTGACTGAACCAACAGCCACAATTGCGGACATTCAGCGAGCAGTGATGCCCTACATGAGCCATCCTGTTAGTGCCAGCACCATTGGCAGACGGCTGCACAACGAATGACAACATGCACGCAGACCGTTACGGCAACTGCCCTTAACACCACGTCAGCATCGCCAAAGACTGCAATGGTGTCGTGCTAGATTGTCATGGAGTGACTCAGAATGGCAGCAGGTCATCTTCAGTGACGAGTCCTGCTTTTGTCTTGGTGGAGGCGACCAACGAATCTGTGTGTGGAGGCACCGTGGCACACATTCAGAAGGCCTGGTGTCACTCCACCTCCACTCCTACCACAAAATCTGCAGGAACTGTGTCAGAATATTCAAGCTGCATCGGATGGATTATCACAGGACACCATTAGGAACCTCTACAGCTCCATGCTAAGATGTCTGGCATGTTGCATTAGCAAACATGGCAGCCCGACGTCATACTGAGAGACACGACTTCTTCCTTCCCAATAGAACTGCAATCCCACACTTCCTTCTGGATGCAACTATTCTTTTTGACGATGAGCGTATATAATAATAAGCCTTTTGGGGGCCCAAAGCAACTGCTTATACAACGTACAGCACGAACCTAGTTATGGCAGCTTCATTAGCTGAACTTCATTTGCTGAAGAAAGACAAATGCACCTTTGTTGCTTTTTTTATTTAATATATTATGCTTTTTTTATTTAAACATTGCACATAATTCCATTTTCCATCACATCTCATATTGCTGCCTACAAAATGATAAGAATGTAGAAAAACTCAGAATATCGATTGATGAGGTTTACCAAAAAACAAAAACAAAACAAAACAACAACAAAAAAAACAAAAAGGAAAACAAAACTCAAAACCAGTGGAAAAGAAGATCTGAGGGTCCCAAAAATACCAGAGCAGCACCTAAAAATAAACAAAGGGTAACACAAACACATATCTTCAATTGGGATGCACGTTTTCCAAAAACAAAGCATCATGCATAAAGAAAAGGCAAGGCTGTCCTAAACCCACATGAAGAAACGTCTGGTAATTGATATTATACACTGCCTGGTGGTTTGGCGCACCAGGCGCATCTCAGCCTCTTCCAGACTCTGTGTTAGTGACAGGGCTCTGGAGATGACACAACACACAGCAACATCAGCCCAGAGGGTTGTGCATAGGACGTCAGTGGTGGTCCACATCGATACTGACAGTCAAATATGACCTGCATCAGTTGTTTCATCTGACTGACTGAGCTACCTTGAGTTCCAGCAGCTATTGTTCATACAAAGGCCCGCAATGATGAATATGAAATGATGAAGGGGGTAAAATGATCAGGCGACTGAACGAGATCTTTTCCACTGTGCAGTTTTATAGGCCTGGCTTCTGTTACCATGGAGAGATGGAGCAGGGAGTAGCCAAGCGTTACCATCTCTTGTGGATTACTCTGTCCCCTTGGAATGCCTCTTAAGACCGGTGGAAAATGCTTCATCACGGCCTCATCAGCGCACCGTGCACCTTGTATAACACAGTCACAAGGTATATGCTATAGAACTATAGACATTATGGTGCACTACAGAGGCATCATGAAATAATGTACAGTCCTGGAAATTCAAGGTGCCAAAAAGCATTCTTTGGAGTGATGCAATAGCAAAACAACATGTTTTCTCCCTTCAGTAGAACCTGTTAAAAAGAACCTCCACATACTGTATAGGCCTATTTATTTAGAGGTTTTCCTCAGAACTGTACAGTTAAACCAAGATCCACACTCTTCAAAACATGCACACGTATTTAGGTGGCTCTTCCTAGAACCAGGCATCAATGGAAGAAACCACATTCTTACTAATAAGAGTCCAAAAAAGTCCATAGATGATTCACCAAAGAACCTTTCACTGCATGCTTAGCTTTCATTTGATAGAAACGGTATGTGACGTTTTAAGAACCTCCACATCATGTAAAGGTTCTACAAAGAACTCTTAAATTGGTATACGACCTTGACATCATCTAAACATGTAAATGTTTCTTCAGGGAACCAACAGTGGTCCTAAAACATCCCTCAAAGAACACTTGGTGGCACCTTTTTGTAAGAGCCCATTTAGGAACCTTTAGTCTAGACTAAACTGAAACCACGGCTGTGACTGAAATGGGAAATGGGACCACCTTAAAATGGACCCTACTCCCTCGGAATGAGACCCTACTCCCTCAAAATGGGACACTAATCCCTCAAAATGGGACCCTACTCCCTCAAAATGAGATCCTACTCCCTCAAAATGAGATACTACATCCTCAAACGAGACCGTACCTCTTTGAAATGGGACCCTACTTCCTCAAAATGGGACCCTACTCCCTCAAAATGAGATCCTACTCCCTCAAAATGGGACACTAATCCCTCAAAATGGGACCCTACTCCCTCAAAATGAGATCCTACTCCCTCAAAATGAGACCCTACTCCCTCAAAATGGGACCCTAATTCCTCAAAATGAGACCCTACTCCCTCAAAATGGGACCCTAATCCCTCAAAATGGGACCCTACTCCCTCAAAATGAGATCCTACTCCCTCAAAATGGAACCCTAATCCCTCAAAATGGGACCCTACTCGCTCATAATGAGATCTGACTGCCTCGTAATGGGACCCTGATACTTCATTAGTATTATATAGTACAATAATTACATGGGATTAAAATTTTAGTTTACTAAGGCCTTGCTCAGATTGCCAGCCCAATTCTGATTTTTGGCATATCCAGATGGATTTTTGATAGTGTGCACTGACACCACAGATCTGTAATGCATAACAATCACAAAGGGTTCACATCTCTTCTCTTGTGGGAAAGTTTTGGTTGCCAACAATGACTTGTGATATTGAAATAATTACTTAGATACTTTATCTTGAATTATCTTGAAACAATGCTATTTAATTTAAAATGTCATTATTTAGAGATAATAAGAAGGTTTTGAGAAAACAAACCAATATTGTGACATACTACTACCACAAACAGAGCAGGAGATTTAAAACCAGGCATTTTTTACCTCTGCATGTTGGGATTAGGCTTCCATAGTTACATTTGGCTTCTTCTAAAGCACAGTTGCAAGGCCTCTTTTGATAAGACAGTCTGCGATATGCAGGTAATTAAATTAGGCTTAATTCACATTTTCGCGTTTGAAAGGTGCAGTAAAAGTTTAATAAGTTTAGTGTTTCAGTGACTTCTGTGACCAGCGTTAACATTAGCTATGTTAGCTATGTTCCCTTATCTCCTGCTTGGCCTACAGTACCATGCATACCCTACAGTACCAAGACAACCCTTTCGTTTATTTAATGTCAAGTCAAAACAGCAATTAGGTACAGTTTCATTCATTTTTCAGTGCAAGACATTGACATTTTGAACAATTTGCACAAAATTCTTTGACTTTGCGTGGTTTTATGTACCAAACAAGGCCATTCATTTCAAGACCAGTTTTCAACCTCTCTTTATCCTTCTGGCCATTTTCAGACTGCACACCGAAATCTGATTTTTGCCATATCCAAATAGTAATATTCAGATTGAATTGTGATAGTGAAATCGGATCCAAAACCACATTTGGAGGTGCTTGTAATCAGATTTTTACAGATTAGTCTCAAATCGAATTCCAAAGTGTCTTTTGCATCACTTGCACCGCGACAAGCGATGACCATGTCAAATCCAGAGTGACGGAAGGTCTGGGAGTCAAAAAAAGTCAAAGAATTCTGAACCGTGACTTGATAGAGTAGTTACCTGGAGGGCAAGATGATGCACCTCCATCTCTTCTACATCTGCATTTGAAATCCGCATCACCAACATAGCTAGGTAGTGAGTGATGCCTACGTTGTTACCACAAAAACAAAAGATATAGAGAAACTGGGGCTCCTAACAACCATGCAAGATCTGGTAGACCACCAAAGTAGAGACTCCCAATTCATTGTGGTACAGATTTAGCCAGTATAGTAATCTATGGTGCTCTATTGAAATTATGCTGTGGAAGACTGTAATGCCCTTAAAGTCACTCTGGAATTCCATTTTACCATTTAGCACCTGATGTGGCCTAAAATCCAAACCCATTTCGGTCAAAGCCCATGCTTCCATTTATTGGTCCTTTCTAATAAAGTAAGCTTCGGTTTACTTGATATTCTAATTCAGAGGCACTACGGTTGTTACTGGATTATGGTTGAGAAAGACACGTTAATGAGCTGGGATTGAGACATTTCCCTCTCTGTGTTGGTGGTACTTTGTGTTGTATCATCTCCTCTAAGCTTCTACAAGACTCTTCATTTGGTTTACCTGTGTCTTGTTTATTGGACAGAATCATTTAGCAGAAGTAACAGGCCCATACATCAGTTGAATGAGGGAAGCTGTATCTGAACAAAGCTATCGACTGATCAAATCAATCAGAAAATGCGCCGTATGCGACCAGCATTGATTTTGCCCCATCAAGTAACTCTCCTCCCGTTCTCCAAGTGACTCTTCCTCTTCCTTCGGAAGAAAAAAAAAATCTAGCCGACCAATCAGCCCTGGCCGAGTGTCCATGGTAACGCAGACCCCCTCTCCCTTTTTTGTGGTTGGATGAGAATTCTTGGCTCTTGACTGGATGTACAACGAGAGTCATGCGCGTTGCATTGTGGGTTGGTAAAGAGCTTTGTTCGCTTGAAACTGTCCCAGTCCGCTGCGGGGGAGCCCAGAGCAACGTGCCATGGTGACATCATTATCTTGCTAGCACGTATTTACATGGTTGTGTCACATGCGCATCTACGACATGTGACGTGACACGTTGCCCTGTGTCCAGCTCACCAGCACCGATCCACCCACACCTTTTCATCAGGTGGATGGAAAGTTCCGCTGGGCCTCTTTGCTAGAGAGCCTGGTCAGCTAAAACCAAAATAAAACAGAAAACAGACAAGGAGGAGGAGAGTGTGGTAAAGAGAGAGATACATACAGACAGACAGAAAGAAAGAAAGAAAGAAAGAAAGAAAGAAAGAAAGAAAGAGAGAGAGTTCTTGGTGGGTAGAACTAGCATTCACCGCCACTAAAGTGATCAGAATGGATGTAGGGACTACACAGAGCCTGAAGACAGGAAGATGACAAGAAAATGGGGTTGGGGTGGGAGGTTGGGTGTTCGGGAGGAGGTTGGGTGGTGGGGTGGTTGGTTGGGTGGGTTGCTTGGAGATCCCTAACAGTCAAAAAAGAGTAGAACTTCACCAAGTGATGCACATGATTTCCCTAACAGGACACATTAAAATAGACATCTGCTTTATGTACATATGTTTAATGTGCATCTACCCTCACTAGGTCTATATCTCCAAAGGAAGAGAGAGAAAGAGAAACAGTGAGACAGAGAGAGAGAGAGAGAGAGAGAGAGAGAGAGAGAGAGAGAGAAACAGAGAGAGAGAGAGAGACAGAGAGAAACAGAGAGAGAGAGAGTCTTCGACATAGAACGGAATTTCAATTCAACTTTGGTTATATAAGAGTCAAGGCTAGATTTAAAAAAATAGATAATACACCTCCGTAGTACTTTGCATACAGATGAATTGAATGCATTTTTTCTCTCACCATGACAAACAAAGCAGCTGCTTCATCCTTTTAGATATGAGCTATAATTTCAAATATTTCACTTAAGAAAACTCCACAGCATCCTTTTACGTAACGTCTCTGACAGGCTTATCTCTATTCTGAGCTGATTCCGGCAGGTGCGGTTGTGGCAGAGAGAGAGACACACAGAGACAGAGAGAGAGAGAGAGAGAGAGAGAGAGGCGCGCGAGGGAGGGAGAAAAGAGTGAATGCAAGATTGCTTGCACTGCTCACGCCTGCATGCATGGTTGAATGTGTTAGATAAGCAAAGGAAGACAGAGAGACAGAGGGAGAGAGCGAGGGAGAGAGGGTGCTGTGGAAGTTTCGGAGGGTGTTTAGTGTTATTCACAAGCAGCTTTGCCTCTCTCTTCCGTACAGAAAGGGTTTGTGAAGTGAGGATGCGATTTTGCGGGCGCTGTTTGTGTGAGCTGACGGGGGGTTGGGGTGGGCGTCGTAGGACGGGGATGTGGTGGTGGTAGCAGTGGTGGTCGGGGATTATTGTTGCGCTGTCACTGCGTGATACTGTAATTTGCTGCCGTGGCTGCGAGGGCACCGCTTGCAGCATGGGGTTATAAAAGCGCAGATTAAATTTGAGCCTAAACTGTTCGGAAGCGCTCGTGGATGCTGAAGCATTGGCCTTGATTCCTCAGCCTTATACGCCCAGAATCAAACTCAGAGCCTTTTCTTTTAGCCAGGCAGAGTGGCTTGATAAATTAAGCAGGCAGCTCAGTCAGCAGTGACAGTAAGAAGTGACAATGCTAAACACTAACCAAGAACAGTGGCCTAGCCTAATCGCTTAAAAGGAATTTCGCTCCGTATCCACCCACCATGCCTATATGCTTGTTTGGGCATGACAGCAACCAATGCAAAGTACAGCTCAAATCTTCAGTAGTACTACACTCTTCAAAATAAAGGTCCCAAAAAGGGGTCTTTTTGGAGGGTCCTTTGAGTCACTAAACCTTTGGGGTTTCAATGGGGTGGAGACGGCATTATCCGGCAATGGCAGCGTTCAGCAGCTGTCAATGGAATATTCCATTTTAGGTTTTTTCCAGTTTTTGCCATCTACTTTCTCTAGTTTTGGGTATTTCCTTTCTAATTGATTCCAAACTGCATATCTCATGGCTGATCATATTTGATTGAGCCTCCAAAACGTTGCTGGTCATGTGTTCCCTGGCTCACAGCAAGATGTCCACTGTACGTGTTTCTTGAACAACAGGTGTACCAATAGCTGCAGGGCAAATAGACAGTATAAAAGCCTGTATGCTAGGACTGTCATCTCACTGGGCTAATGCAGACTGATGGATAGCACACTAATGAATAAAGACTTGACCACTGCCTCTCAGCCCCTCTCCTTAGCACACTGCAAGATGCACAACAAATGCAATGCTAAAATAATCAGGGTGTTGATTTTACCAGAATGCTCATAGCAAGTGTTCAAAACACCCTGTATGCAGGGAGGAACTGCATTTACAGTATATGGTATCACCAGTGGTGGATATGTTGGGTCAAACCTTAGATTTCATTCCCGAGGTTTGGTTACTTTTGTGCTTTGAATATGTCATGTTGTATATATTCATGTTGCCGCTGTCCAAAGAAAAACATCTATCTCCAAAAAGGCAACTTTACAGGAGAGGGCAAAAACCTAATGTAATTTTTTATGTAAGTCAATGGAACAGACTTATTTCCAAGCAATTCTGGGCCACTTCTGTTGGTCCTTTCAACATGAAATTCTCACACAGCGTAAACAGCAGTGGATGTGTTCACATGATGCCTAAATGCAAAAATCAACAAAATTGGAGATACATGTTTTTTCTATGGACAGTGATGATATGCTTTCAGTCCTTATGCAGCAGCACATTTTTGGAAAAGGGTTTTGTCCTATGATGA
The DNA here is from genome assembly GCA_034552555.1 of Semaprochilodus insignis. Lineage (NCBI taxonomy): Eukaryota > Metazoa > Chordata > Actinopteri > Characiformes > Prochilodontidae > Semaprochilodus > Semaprochilodus insignis. The sequence continues at coordinate 5,829,730 of CM067498.1, forward strand.
GCTTTTGTCAAGTTCTGATATTAAAAGCTTAGAAAACAGCTCATACATATATATATATATATATATATATATATATATATATATATATATGGTTATTGGTTAAACTAGAATTTCGATTGTACTGCATTTAGTAAGTTCCTTTTTATCCTGTCATATTGTTTTTTCAAAACTGAGATTCCTTTGGAGCCATCATTTTGCAGGGGCAGTGACAAACGTGGGTGGGCCCAGTCATAACGTTACCACTGGCTATTACCAAATCTACCTTGACGACGCTATACCATCGGTTTTGTACCATTGCTCATTGCTCCAGTTTTCTTTCTATGGCAACATGTAAAACACAGCAAAGGACCTTTTAACAGATCCACTTTTCATTCATAGAACCACTTATGCCCTGCATGTATACAGAACCGTTTTGAAGCTTGAAGAACCTCCATATAATATAACATTTCCACCCCAATTAAAGGCTTTTCCTACTGCTATATGTCCAGGCCAAGACCCATTTAGGAACCTTTATTTTTTAACAAGAGTACAATGAAAAATAAACCGAATTTACTTGATTAATATGTATACATCATTTTTATATGAATGAAGTACATTACACCAACACGGTTATTGCCAAAAGTAGGCAAAGTGAAAGACGGAATTGTGTCGATGTATTTTACTGATGCTGAAAACTCAAGTACATTCAGTGTATTTTCTAATGCTAAGAAGTTAAACTGTAAGTGCTTGTGCTCTTGCATCAGCAGGTTTCCAGGCTACAATTTTCCATTGCTGTAATTTACAACTGGAATTACATTCCTAATTTAAGCAGATAGATTTGCCTGCCTCTTGTGACCCTGTCTGTATGCATGTTTGCTAAATGCAGAGTAATGGATGAGGCACCCCACCAGACAGCTGGGTCATCCATCACATCATATAATACCAAATGGTACTGATTGCTATATTGCACTGTGAATGGTAATTGTTGCCAGGCCAATGGTTCATATCCCTGCTGATTACGGTAACTCGATTAGCGACGTTTAAAAGCGGGGCTACGCAGCACGGACTGTGTTTGCATATGAATATACAAAAGAGACGTTTGTGATGTACACACAACATTCAGCACAGGTCCGAGAGTGAACACAGGTGAAGCCCAACCAAATGTCCATGGCACCTGACAGCCCAATCCTTCATCCTCTAACCCATGACCCTGTCCTGTTCTTCCTGAGGAAACCCTGTAGCTCCTTGTCGTTTTTTTTGTTTGCTTGTTTGTAACAGTTGGCAGCTACCAATACTAGCAATACATACTGATGTGAGATACTCAAACTCTAAACAACTTCATAACTGGACCAGCACAAGAGTTTATCTAACCTCCTAAGAATTCTGCAGGTGGTGAGGCGATGTTAGCGCTTCCTCTGACAGCAGTGGCATGATACTGAGTCTGGTGGCGAGGGAAGCAATATGGGTTTTGATCCTGCGTGAATACGCCGCTAATGAAAGGCCCTGGGACGACTCCAAGCTGACATCAGGCGGCCTGCTTGCCAGCTCTCGTCCTTCAAGCCCGCGGTTTTGGGTGGAAACAGAAGGAGGAGATTAAAAAAATCTAGACACTGCAGACAGAGAGCACGGCCTTATACCCGCTTCGCAACTCTCTCACCAAGCCCACCCAACGGAATCAAGTGTCCATATTACAACCAAACAAATATTTCTCTATTATATTAAAATATTCACATCTGTTTCATACAAGACACATGTTCACACGTAAAGAAAATAAAATAAAGGTAAAAAAAAACAAAAGTCAAGCTTTTTTTTTTAGTTTAAAGAAGTCTCCTACTCTGTATCCCTCTGCGCAGAGATGTAGTGTACTGTGTCTTTAAGGCATTCATAAGGGGGGGGCGGGACATAAGAAGTGATTGATGCCTGGCTTGAAGGTGGACTTCCTGTCTTACTGGTGGTGGAAGAGCAAGCAGTGTCCACGCTCTCCTTTTGTTGTCCAGCACTGGTCACTCTGGGAGGACATCGGAGGACATCATCGGGTCTTTTGGTTCCTTGGAGTCGTGTCCAGTCTGAACGCCTAAGCCGACTGGTAGTCGTAACGGGCTCTTTGCTTTGGAGATCCATTCGTTGACGGGGCAGTTTCTCGTGATCAAGACGCACAGCGCTGTAAATGAAACAGAGGAAAACGGTTTTTTTAGCCAAGTACAGGTGCGTTTATACTGTCGATCACTGAGGTTGGTTGTCATTTTGTAGCTGGTGACATGCCTAAACTGGCTTATTCAAGCTAGTGACTCAAACTGAGGTGTTTAGCCAAATGCAGACATTTAGAGTTTGGCATTAATTTCTAATATTTATTTTGGATTTGTGTGAAAGGTCACACTGCTAAGGCCGACTGGGAATATATATATGATCAAGATAATACTACAAGGTTTCACAGTTTAACATGGTTTCAGGTTAGCTGCAACAACATAGTCTATTTAAACTAGAACCTGACAATGCAGCAAGACTAAACTCAACTTCAACATGCCTAACATGCTCAACATGCCCCAAAAAACGCCCAACTTATCAATAAAAATGTATTTGCGGACGGGCTCGGAGCTTGGATAGGCCAATTAAGACTCAAAGCCATTTTTCTCTATCACAAAAGTGCAATTTTCATAAATCTCCCCCATTGCATCATTTAATGAACAAAAATATTCCAAACTGACATGCTTTGTTCTATGTACAGTTATATGCAAACTCAGTATATAAACTCAGTATATAAACAGAAATTCAGCACAAAATTAACAAAAAAAGTCATACTGTGGCATGATATCACAAGTTTGTCCTCGGTATACATATGTTAGTCTATTCATGTTAGTAAATTACATGAAAATGAAGGTTACTATTATTACTATAAGTTACTTCAATTATACAGCAACACCAACTACTGTCAGCTGCGACTGTCAAAGCTACTTTGTTACCACATTTGACTACAGTTCATTGCTGNGTCAGCTGCGACTGTCAAAGCTACTTTGTTACCACATTTGACTACAGCTTTGCAAGGACCTTATTAAGTCATATGCAAAGGTTTGGACGCCCCTGGTGAAGTTCCATGATTTCTTGCTTTTCTAAGTGCTCATAATTATATATATCCATTACACAGAGAACATATTTCTTCACATTTTAATGCATAATTACTGTTTATTTACTGAATTTTCCAAACTTGGACAAAAATAAAACATAAACCTCTGACCTGTGCCAAAGTTATGGAACATTTATATTTAATTTTTTCATATGTAGTGACTGTCCATTGGAAAACCTTTAAGTCATAAATTATAGCTTTACACGGGAGGACGAAAACATTCTTTACTGTTAATGTAAGTTACTGTAAAAAGACTTTATTCCAAGCCATTATGGAGCATTTCAGCAGGTCCATTCATTGTGAAGTTTTTGCAGGAGTTTAGGTCCAGCTGCTGTGCAGAAAAATATGTAGAAAAATAAAAAATACAGATACTTTTTGTGCACTACAATTAGCATAGATAAGTTAGATTTACGTTTGTAGTACAGGATATTTTAACTTACCTCCACTTAATAAACCACAAAAACATGTAATTTGCATTTAGACTTTTGCACACAACTGTAACTGGCACAGCGGTTATGGGGGAAAATATACCCAGAACAAAATTCATATGCTCTGGAACCTGACAGTTAACCACAGACTGTAACAACCTGCATTTGTTGATACCTTAGACATAATGCTATAGACTCTGGTCCTGGCAAAATCACACATTTCTCTATAAGCACAACAGCTTGGTCTTAGAAACTGCATTTAAATCTTGGGAAAATGCATAATTCTTAACATAATCATAACAGACTATAAAACACACTATGGAAAATAACATTTGGAAGCCCAACAATTAGAGCCATTCAGTATTCTTGTCACACTGAAATGATCCCAAACAAATCCATAGGTTAAAAAACTTCTAAGAGAAAGTTGAGTGAGAGCAGAGCAGCTTATTATAATTCCACCCAGCACGATGCAAATGGGATGTCCTATATGCTTAATCCTCAAATGAACTCCAAAACACACACCCACTCACACCCAGAGCGCAATCACTTTCCTCTTCTAGGCGCACACTTTATTAAAGCTTCTCTATGTTTTCCTTAAAGACTCTGAACCCAGGATGTGTGAGGCATACCAAATCAATGTAACGACTGACAGTAGCCCATCTGGAGTGGAGTGCAGCGCCAGACATTCAACTGTCTCACCAGCCTCTGGAGACCACGCCATACCACTCTAACTACGGAACACTGTCCACACCTCGCACATTCCTGACAGAGAAAGACAGACATTTGCACTTAAAGTTAAAGTTTATACTTAAATATAAGTAAAAAACAAAATGTGTGTCTGTTTCTTTTATCTGAAGGGCTGTAAATGATTTATAGAGATTGCATGATGCCATTTTCTCTTTTCCAACATCAATACTGATGTTAAAACTTTCAAAATTGGCCAACGTATCAATCACTCATTCATCTTCTAAGCCAGGCGTTCTTAAGCTTTTCCGCCACAAGGCCCACCCCACCAGAAAACTAAAATCAATGTTTATAAACAGAATTCTTCCAAGAAATTTAGTTGAAGGAAAATTATGGTATGTCCAAATCCGAACAAAAGGAGCCATGAAAGCGCCCCAAGAAACCTCTCCTTCAGTGGCTGGCCAGTGACTATGTAGTCTCAAACTGAAGATGTTTAATTAGCCAGCTGCTACCGCAACGTTATTTGTACATGTGTACATTAATATACATATATTTATACCATATACTTAACGCAAAAAGGTTGTATATGACATTTCTGGCCCACTACAAACAAATGCCTCCTCCTGAGTACAGGCCATGGACCACATATAAGGTTGAGAAACTCTGTTCTGGAGCCTATCCCAGCACTCATTGGGCAGAAAGCAGGAAACACCCTGGACAAGCTGCCAGTCCACTGCAGTCCACATGTCTTTGGACTGTGGGAGGAAACTGGACACAAGGAGAACATGCAAACTCCGCCCAGAAAAGACCCCAGATGCCCTAGCCGGTATTTGAACCGTGGTCTTGCTGTGAGGTGACACTGCTACCTACTGCACCCCCGTGCCGCCCTATACCAGTCAGACCAATCATAAAACTACTCAATCATTTTTCTATCCCACAGAAAGAAATACATAACTGAAAGCATGTTAATGTCACATTTCTGCAGTTTTTGGTCACGTAAGCAGTGCACTCCTTTTTCTCAGATCGGATTAAGCCCTAAAAATCTGGCTAGGAAATCCGATAAAGAGCTGGATTTGAGTGAGGTGGGACGATGCTGAAGTCAACTATGTGTAACCAAACATGTATATATTATGTATGTTCATACAATATGAGTTTTCTGTTACATTTGCATCACATCATTATCTGTGAGGTTACTGGTCGGCTGCAAAGCGGAAATCCGATTACTCATGTTCTCCCATTATCTGATTACTCAAGTGCGAGTAAATGTGTTCAACGGCTTTCAGACAAAACCTTATTTCCTGTGGTTACTGGATTGCTATGCGTTTGTAAAAGCACTGAGTGTCAGTATATGGTCAAAAGTATGTGGACACCTCCCCTAATTATTGAGATTAGGCGTTTCAGCCACACCCATTGTTGACAAGTGTATAGAATTAAGCACAATGCCATGCAATCCCCCTACACTGGCAGTAGAATGGCTCATACTGAAGAGCTGAGGTGACTTTAGTCGTACTGCTGTCATGGGATGTCAAGAAGTCGGTTTGTGAAACCTCTGCCCTGCTAGATCTGCCCAGGTAAACTGTGAGTGCTATTACTGTAAAAGGAAGCATCCAGGAGCCAAGAGCTCAACCAAGAAGCTTCCTCTGTTTCATCACTTATAGCAGCCAAGCAGCTGCACACGAGCCTAAGATTACTATGCACAATGCCAAGCCTCAGCTAGAGTGGTGTGAAGCATTCTGCCACTGGTCTCTGGAGCAGCGGAAACATGATCAGACTTTGCTGTTTGATGGATGAATCTGAGTTTGGTGCATGCCCAGAGTATGGCATGAACTTGCATGAGAATGCATGAAGTTGGGGTAATGGGTCTGGGGCTGTTTTACGGTATTGGGGTTGGGCTCCCTAGTTCCATTGAAGGGCAATGCTAATATATGCAAGGACACTTTAGACAGCTATATGCTTCCAATATGGCAAAGCTTCTCTTGTGCCCCTGTGCATAAATGGAGGTCCACAAAGACATGGTTAGAGGGGTTTGGTGTGGAGGAACTCCAGTGGCCTGCATGGAGTTCTGATCTCAACCCCATTGAACACCTCTGGGATGAATTGTAACAAATTCCTTTAATCGAATTACAGTTCCCGACTTATTATATCATTGTTAGTTTTGACCTTTTAATGAGAAGCATTTTGTGAATGCCAATATCTGCTGATAATGGCACTCTGAATGCGTCTCTTTACCACTCAGGCTTTGGAAAAAGCAACGTAGCAATGTAGACAACCACCTGTTAATATAGCAACATCCATTTTATTTCAAGTGACTAAACAAGGCAAAACCAAATACTGGTGCTGTAATTAACAAGGCTCTTTACACCTGAAGCGAGTGGCAGAGCTCAGTTTTTGACACTCTGTTTCTGTTTTTGGCACATCGTGCCACACTGATGTTCCACCACTACTGTTAAACCCACCGCCAAGTTAAAGTAACCAAAACCATATGAGAAGAAACTAATCTGTGCGGCTGAAAAAGGTACTCTTTTTCTGCATTTTATTGGGACATCGCTAGATGCTTCAGTTATTTGTACCTTGCTGTGAGCCACTGATACTGCTTTTAAATGTGCAGCCTGCTCTCTCAAGCTATTAGCTGATAAGTTTGTTTGCTTTTTGCCTTGACATGCAGACTTGATATTTCCAGTGCAGACATCCTGAACGTTTTGTTAAGTAGCTTTTAGTGAGACAGCACTAAACAGCTTCAAAATCATTTTGACGGTACACTGACTTATAATAGGCACAACGCCATCTCTGTCATTGGCACTCCGGGTCTGGATCACCTTCTACAGCACTGTGTAACTTCGGAGGAGTCGACACACAAAACCTTTCATAAGGAGCTGCGGAATGCTTTATGACACTGTTTCACGCACCATTTCACAACTATGGTTCTTTGGCTAGCTATAACAAGAAGCTAGCTTAGTATTCCCAGGTTGGACATCATGGCTGTCAAGAGACCAAAGAAGATATTGTTGGAGGAAGTGAGGATAGGAAAAAGACAGGGTGAAAGATTCTATCAAGAGAGCAAAGATTCACGTCTTGTTCCATGTGTGGACAATGGGTCTCAAAGCAGATGTTAATGATTGGCTAAAAGGGGTGATTGTGTTTGGGTGTGCCAAACGCCATAGTGTGAAGGAAGTAGCTGAATCTGCAGGTGTACGGAAGCGTACGGTCGTACGGGTCTACCAACAGTGGCTAAAATCCCAGTCCAAAGGAAATTGTGCCAGGGAAGGCATCCACCAAATCTGGCCCCACTGTGCAATTCTTTGATGCAAGAGTCCTACATCTAGAAACTTGTCCAGTTCATGGCAAAACAAATCTCAGCTGTTATTTGTACTCGTGGGGGTATTACATGCTATCAGGTACATTTCAGTCACAGGTGAGTAATTTGTTTGACTGGTGAGCTTACCAACACGCAACTGCAACAAAGCAGTTGAACAGTTTAAGTCAGTTTAGTGTCTGAAAGCCAGATGCATCACCCTGAGCAAAAAGACAGTAAATTATTTACAGCCAAAACATACAGTCTGAATTCAAAGAGGTGTTGCAGTTACATCCCTTCAAGCCCTACAGGGACGAATATCACTGTCCAATTTCAAGCATATTGCTTATGAAACTAATATACAGTGGAACATCTTGGCTTTATTGCCCTCATGTTGCCAAGTGCCCAAGTGGTTGGATCATTTGACGCCTGAAAACAAACAATAAGGAAACAGCGAGCGCCCCAGCAAACAGAGCGCCGACTTTAGACGGTTTAATATGCTGAAAACGTGAACTTATAAAAGGAGCGAGCATATTGGCCTATCAAGTCCGAATATAATGAGTCAGCTTGTTACTTAGCAGCTTCGCCACAAACAGCCTTCCAGCACTCTGCTTTAGCACAATAGGCGTGCTGAAGGAAAATAACATGTCCTTCTCTCTAGCTCTCACGTTCTCGCGCTTTCCTTCCCTTTCTCCATTCCTCACTCACCAGCTCTCTCGCTGCCTTTCCCCCTCGCTCCCTCGCTCTAAACGATATTCATATTTTCCTGGCACAGGGTGAGTCAAAACATGACCCAATAAGGATTTCTGCGGTAATTGCAGCCAATTTTTGTTTTTCTGAGCCGTCTCATTCTGAGGATAATTTTAGCCCGCTAGCACTCGGGGCCTTGTGCACGAGCTGTTAACAGCAAGACGAAGACAGCAGAGGTTGACAGTGTCGTGCAAAAAAATAAAAAAATGAAAAAAAAAAAATCAAATCTGTGTCCACTGCACCGGTTTAAAGGATAAAAGACATGTGCGATAAGGTGGCAGCTGATAAATGCGATAAAAGAGAGAGAGAGAGAGAGAGAGAGAGAG
>CM067498.1:5838551-5868150 GCA_034552555.1 Semaprochilodus insignis
TGTCACTCCACCTCCACCCCTACCTCAAAATCTGCAGGAACTGTGGGAGAATATTCAAGCTGCATGGGATGGATTATCACAGGACACCATTAGGAACCTCTACAACTCCAAGCTGAGACGTCTGGCATATAGCGTTAGCAAACATGGCGGCCCGACGTCATACCGAGAGACACTACTTCTGTATGTGTAGCTCAATAAATATTGATCATATCAGTCTAAATTCATCATCATTTATTGCTCCTGGTAACCTTTATCTTCCTTCCCAATAGCACTGCAATCCAACACGTCCTTCTGGGTGCAGCTATGAGTGTATTAAGTCTGCACGCTTGCATTCACATGGAATGGTCTATATACAGCATTTTAAAATGAAACCCTTCATATGGAAAATTACATTCGCAATTCCGTAAAACTAACATCCACATGTAGATCATTTTTAGATTTTCTTTTCTCTGCCATCAACACTTCAGACAGAACATTTACCAGAACACCTCTATACACACACACTCTCAGACAAGGCAATTCCAAAATGTCCGCCACAAATACCCACATCATTTATCATTGTTGATCTATTCCGAATTCTCGGTGATGCATCCTTCTCAGACACGCTTGACTGCCCACGCGGCTGCCATCATGCCTCTCCCCACCCCTCTCCCTCTCTCCCTCTTTCAGATTCTCTGTCTCCAGGCCTTATGGCGACGGACATGAAGTAAATATTTGGCAGCCGAGAGGTGCGGCAGAATCCTCAGCCGTGTTCCTGATTGGGACAGGCAGAGAGGAGGATGCGCTCCAGAGGTGCGTGTGCCCAATGTGCCCCTGAGTCATCTGACTCCCCGGCGGACCGTCAGCGCCGATTAGCTCCATCCCGCTTCGCTCGAGCCCGGGCAACGGAACATCATTAAAGCCAAGACACCCTCTTCCACCCCGACAGCGAGATACAAACATATCCTGGCCAAGAGTACAGAATCTCCACAGACTCATTCCTACTGTACTAAGTGTTTTGGAATGGGCCCAAAGAACAGACAGGGCTTCCACAGCTTTGCGTAGACAAAACTTTTCCAAGACAAAACAAGATCCATTTTCCTATTCCTCTGTCCAGTGACCACAACTTCAATTAACTCAGGAATAGTGTTGTAGCTGCCTCTCTACAGTGCAGTGAATTTTAACTGCATCAGAACATGGACTCCACCACAGAGCAGGTATTATGTGGGTGGTGAGTCATTCTCAGTACTGCAGTCACACTGATGTGGTGGTGGTGGTGGTGGTGGTGTGTTAGTGCGTGTTGTGCTGGTGTGAGTGGATCAGACACAGCAGTGCTGCTGGACACCTCAGTGTCACTGCTGGACTGAGAATAGTCCACCAGCTACAGTGTCCTGTGACCACTGATGAAATACTAGAGGATGACCGACACAAACTGCACAGCAACAGATGAGCTATCGTCTCTGACTGTACATCTACAAGGTGGAGCAGCAAGGTAGGAGTGTCTAACAGCGTGGACAGTGAGTGGACTCATTGTTTAAACACTCCAGCAGCACTGCTGTGTCTGATTCACTCACACCAGCACAACACACACTAACACATCACCACCACATCAGTGTTACTGCAGTGCTGAGAACGATCCACCTCCCAAATAACAGCAGCTCTGTGGTGGTCCTGTGGGGGTCCTAACCATTAAACAACAGCATGTACAGAGGAACAGATGGACTACTAATTGTTGTGTAATTGTAGAGAGTGCTCCTATATGGTAAGTGGAGCTGATATAACAAGAAATTGTTGTTTTTGTTTTAGACTTTCACCCAATTTTATTCCACCCTCTTGCTAAAACCCCCAACACACACGCTGCAAGAAAGCTGAGAAGGTGCACATGCTTCCTCAAAGACACATAAAGCCAGCCAGCACATATTTTCAAACTATCAATAAGGCAACGTCATTGGAAAGCTTACCACTGTTGGAAGAGAACACTACATGCCAATCTTGTTATGTCAGCTAACGGATGCCCACATTGGCTAGCATCTTGTTGAGTTACAGGGGAGAAGAAGCCAGATCTGTTCCACATTAGGACAAAACCTTTGAATTGTGTCACTTCACCCAGCCTTAGCTGGGTGGCTGTGGCATCACCGACTGATCCTCTGATGTCTTTCAGAATTTGGACCTTGGAGCCTTAACATTGCAAAGCACTCACTCTCACTCCCTCCCTCCCTACCTCCCTCCCTTACTCACTCACTCATCTTCTAATCCACTTTAGCCATCTGAATAACGGGGAGTGCTAGAGCCTATCCCAGCATTTAATGGGTGGAAGACAGGAAACACCCTGGACAGGCCGCCAGGCCATCGCAGGGCAGACCCAAAGACATACATATTCATTCACTCACACACACTCACATCTAATGACAATTTACCTTCTTCAGTTCACCTCACTGCATGTCTTTGGACTGTGGGACGAAACAGACACGGGGAGAACATGCAAACTCCAAACAGAAAGGAGCACACAGAAAAGAGTGGATCATCACCGCAGTGTCACTTCTGGACTGACAATAGTCCACCAACCACAACTAACCAGCCAACAGTGTCCTCTGGGCAATGTCCCGTGACCACTGATGAAGGACTAGAGGATGACCAAGGCTAGAGCCTATCCCAACATTCAATGGGTGGAAGGCAGGAAACACCCTGGACAGACTGCAAGCCAATAGCAGGGCAGACCCAAAGACACACACATTCATTCAGCCACACACACACTCACATCTAAGGGCAATTTAGCATCTCCAGTTCACCTGACTGCATGTCTTTGGACTGTGGGAGGAAACCAGAGCACCACGAGGAAACCCAAGCAGACACAGGGAGAACATGCAAACTCCACACAGGAGTCTGGACACCCCTCCCACCCCCACCACCCTATCTAGCTGTGAGGCAGCAGCACTACCCACTGTGTCACCGTGCCACCCACATTAAACAAAGCAATCCTACATGATCCATAATAATTTCTCACCAGAGACAAGCAAATAAAATGTCACAATGTTTTCCCAAAATTCCAGCCATATTACTACAATCAATGATGCCTGCAGGCCTAGAAATGTGATTTGAAAATTCACTGACTTTTCCAGGTTTTCCAGCACCGTGGGAACCCTGAGGAGCTGATCGATAGCGCATGAAGTCAGTGGTTCACCGCAGGTCGCTGAGAGACAATGAAGATTGCAACTTGAACTGCCACGCTCTGCGAAACAATTATTGATATCCTGCGGAAGACACACTCATCGTCTCCTCCGAGAGCCATGTCTTTGACAGCAAGCTGTTTGCAATTATGAATAATACTCTTACTATATCGCTTATCCGAATCCCCGAGTCCCGTATCACAATAAAGAGAAGACTGGATTTCTCAGCAGGCTGTAGCCGACGACGATGACATTTGACAGTCTGACATTTCAGCTGCAAGATCACATGAGCTGTGTAACCACATGTGCTTTTGTTGCAGTCTCTCAAGAGTTCGACAGGGGTGTCAATTTTATCGATATGACACATACCACAGTACAGTGGAGCCCCTGGACTTCTTGTCTGTGGACTGGTCTTCATGTGCTGGTTAGGTTTTATTTGAATAATCTCTTGCAGTTAGTTTGGAGATGTTCAACTAGCATTTAGCAATCTTCATCAAAGATTACACCAATTAAATATTGTCCTGCACTTCTAATTCCTCAGAGAACCTCTGCTGAACACAATTAAAGAAGTACATTTTAGTGCTGTTCCCACAGTAACACAGTCTATTTTTGCCTATTAACAGTGGGTTAATGAGCTGATGATAGTAGGATCAGGTATGGTGGAAGCAGTGAAAACACTAAAACGTCCAAAAACCGTCCAAAAACACTAAAACAAGTACTGGGCCTCCAAGACCAGGGTTGGGAAAACACTTTATTTCTGCCTTGTTTAGTTTAATTATCACTATAAGCGCAGTCTGCACTCCAAACTGTAGGATTGTTTGTGGATGTTGCAAAAAAAATGACATAATATGACATAAAATATTCCAATGTATGAAAATTAACCTTATTTGGCCATCTCTACCAATCGGCAGAGGTAAGTTAGGCTAAATAAATACACTAGATATACTAGATTAGTCTTTCAATAGATATGCCATACAACAGAATTATGTAGCTTTATACAACAAAAAGAACTTTAATAAAGGCAGAATATTTTTTGAGAAGCATGCCTTACTAAATGGCCTAAATGTTTATTTATGCTAAAGGTGTCTATACTAAGTTAATATAATTAAAACTACATATATATAATGAACTACTTGCTTTATTATTATTGCCCCAAACTAACAAAAATCCAAAATAAATGAATCAATAACCAATTTCTTTTTAATGTTGAGGATGTTAAAGTGTTAAAAAATGAAAAAAAAAATGAAAATGTTTGGTTTAAAATTAACATTCCCAAATAGTTTTCAGTTTGGACAAAAAAATTCTAGAATTTCTGCATTGCAATCTGACACTTCCTTCTGCGTGCAACATTTGACGATGGGTATATATATATATTTATATATTTATGTTTTTAATTACAGTTGACAGGATTTAAATACAAATACATCTGAGGATGCCACAATTTCTAAATGAAAGGAAACAATTATTTACGTTTTGATCTCACACATCACAGCCAAAACATCACTAAGAGTACTGAGAGTCAGAAACATCTGCGGCTGGCATCCGATGGCACAGCAGCAGATGGAAATTAATTGAGGAGCATTAACAATTTAGCTAACATTACTAAGAAATCACATGAGAAATCATAGCTGAAATATGCAGAGAATATTTAACCCCCAGCTGCAAAAATAACTACACTGAAACGGCATTGCATGCATATTCATAGCTTGTAACGGATGTTAGCAACAAACTAGCCCTGCCTTTCAAAAGCTTAAGGGCAGCTCAAAATAATTCAAATAAACACTTAATAAACAGTTTATTCTGAAGAAATGTGCATGTTTTCCGTGGCGGCTTGAAATAACGTAAATAGAAAGCTGAGATCTTGCCAGTTGTGAAACTGAATAAACAACTAATGAAGGTACTACCTTGGGAATAGCACCAACCCCCCATTTTATCTCAGGGTTATTAATTGAATGCCAATTAATAATATTATTAATTAAATGCCAATTTCCTAGTTGTTACTAAATAATAAATCAGAAATTGTAGTGAGTGTTAACAAGGCTATTATGAAATGGTAAATAAAGATAAGTTGTACTTATTTAAAAATGACCTGCTTGTTTTATAGTTCTTTATGCATAATAAGTGAGCAATTGTAGTGGTAACAAGGCAGCAAAGTAATAGAATAGATTTACCTGTTCCTGGGTAACAATACCTGTCTATAGATGGGTCTACATGTAAAGCACAAAACTATTTTGAACTGATGTTATGACCTGATGGGAGGAATGTGGAAATAAGTATGTTTGCATTTTCCAGCTCTAATATCATTTAGTTTCACTGTAATTACTGCCTGTAACATCACACTGTGTCTGACCCTTTAAATACATAACAGGTAAGAAATAAAACAGAAACAAGTGAATTAGTATTTTACAGCCCTAATTCCATGTAATTACAGCAGACCAACTTCATTGATTTTGGGTTAATAACTCTAACATTATATATTACATACGTGTACTCATATACGTGTCATTGTTCTCTCTTAATGTTCATTAACAACTATAAAATAAGCGGGTCAATTTAGGTAAATAAAACTTGTTACCGTTTTTTTTAATCATTTTATTACTAAATCCTGATACAATGACTATCTTTTCATTTATTAATAACTAGAAGATGTGCGTGTAATATTTAGGAAAGTACAACTTTCATTTATTACATTACTGCCTTGTTACCACTACAATTGCTCACTTATTATACATAAAGAAGTATAAAATAAGAAGGGAATTTTTAAGTAAGTACAACATGTTACCCTTATTTTACCATTTCATAATGGCCTTGTTAACACTCACTACAATTTCTGATTTATTATTCAGTAACAACTAGGAAATTGGCATTTTGTTACCATAAAATGACCATCTCATTACCTGTTTATTACCGATCTGTAAAGTGCTACCAAAGGTCCTTAAACTTCAAATTAGTACTTTACACTTGTATATCTCTTTTATTAACATTGTTCTTCAAACAATCACCCATTGTCAGGGACTTTGGGGTGGTTGCTCTATGGCAGGGCTGCCCAAAGTGTTCCTGCAAGTCAGGAATGTTTGATTTAACCTGCCAAAGAATTACACAATTGCCTCTGACAGCAATTCTGATGTAACAACACACATATATAGTCTACCAGTAACAAGCTAACTGAGCATAACAGGTGGTAGTACACAGAGCAGAAGAGATTTAGAGACCACCAGGACAAAGAATATCATTTGACTTAATTAAAAGGCAAAACCTGTAAGGAAAGATTCAAGGATTTCTGCACATATAGTTGTATTCTAACGTCTGGGGAAGAGGAAAGAAAAGAAAATCACATCTGCATGGAGCAACCTTAAAACTCAACATGACATATTTGCACTAATATGAAAGCTTAAGTGTGCATAAGTTACAGTTGCACTATTATTAGTTTTGGAAAGTTTTCAGATCTTATTGGACTCAGTAGGCCTTAATCCAAGTCATATATACAATACCAGAGTGTAATAAATGATGCGACCTATATGTGACTCTCAGGATGTTATGCAGGTAAACTCAACAGCCATGGGCTCATCTATGCAGCCGAGGAACTGAAGCTAAAGATAAGTGCATCTTACAAAGCAAAAGATTATCAAACACATCTAAGCACCTTACATATGAAATATGAAATATATGAAATGGACATTAAGGAGAACTGTTAAAGTCAAGATAATGCAATACAAGGAAAATCTCTAAAAAAGGTTTTAGATTATTCACACATGCAAAGCAAAACCCCCACATCACCGTCAAGGATCTGCAGTAAGATTTGGCTGACACAGGAATAGTGTTGCACTGGTCCACTGTGGAGCTTTGTCACACAAACACTGTCTACTTGGAAGGGTCATCAGAAGGTGACTTGAACTGTGATCCTAACAATCACTCTGCTCTGCTCCGGGTTTTCTATTTCCCGCTCCTTGCTCGCAGGTCACAGAAACCCCTTCATGTCTGCTCCTAATGATCTAATTTTAAATGAAAAACTTGCTAAACATTCTGTGCCAGACAGGCTTTTTCCGAAAGGTTTAGGCTTGAAGCGACAGCCCGTCACAAGCTAGACAACGGCAGATGTGATTTGAACACCATCTCCTTTAGCGGTGTTCCATCAAAATGGATGACACAAAACTGAGCGACTGACTCCGTGTAATATTTGTAGATGTTCATTGTGATCGGTGAGAATTTCCAGTATGCAGGTCTACTGAACAGCCCCGCAGCACAGATGCTGTGTATGAACGGTTGTCGCGTGCAAGCTGTAGCAGTCACTGCCGCATCACTCAAGTCACGCAGAGGTAGTCAGCGTGGAGAAAAGAACTGTCTGGCTAGCAGGATGGAGCAATACTGGAGCTGTTTCAGAGCTAGAAAGAAGCTTTGACTTTCTGAAAAGCTGTTCCATACTCCAACCACAATCGCATCACTCCACTCCCACTCTACACCGCTCACATGCTCTGAAGGCAACAAGTGTTACGGAAATTGATCAGGGATAGAGCGAAGAAAGGATCGTGCAAAATATCAACAAACAGCAGAAGTGAATGTCTCACAGTCAGGGAAGAAACTGGAAAAGAAAAGAGTATCTGGATGTTGAAAAGACAGTGTGAATTCAAGACATCTTACATCTGGTGTACAAAAGCGGTTAACTGGCTCCAAGAAACATTCAGAGGCTGTGATTTCAGCCAAAGGGGGTTTTAATGAACACTGACTAAAAGGTTGCCCACACTTCTGCACATGCCATGTTTCCCCAATATGTTCCTCTATTCGCTGCATTCAGATAATAGTTAGAAATTGTGCATTAAAATGTGCAGAAATATGTCCGTTGACAAATCATAAGGATAACAAGTTTATAACCACAGATTTTGTCTCGCAGGCCCTTGGCCCAGTACAAACACTTTTACACTTTGGCCCCCAACACTTTGGCACTCCTGTTCTAAGGCACTGCTCCAAAGACTCCTGGCACCTTTAGGTTTTAAGAGACCCATTATACTCATTTTCAATGTTCATAATTTTATTTTTGGGGTCAATTAGAATAAATTTATATGCATCAATGTTCCAGAAACACAATACTTTTCTCATACTGTTTGAGCATGATACATCTATTTGAGCTCCCGTGCTTTTAACCCCTGCCTCCCAATGAGCTCAGTGTGCTCTGATTGTTCAACTTACCCACTGTGTTCTGACAAGTCAACTGCCAGAGTGGCATCCTGCTAAAGGTTTCTGCACCCACACTGCTATGGCTATTTTACACTAGCATTGGTCAGAGTCCGATCCTGGAAGTTCAGTAGAACAAGTTGGTTGACCAGATCCACCTTTGCAAGCTAGACTGGAGCAGGACGTTTCAGAGTGGTCAGTTTTACTGTTTTAGCTCTCTGTGTGTTGTGTGAGGGCGTGCCAAGCTTGCCGGCAGACGGGCAATATGGATTGTTGCGAGGTGACATCACCTTGTAACAGAGAAAAGGGTTGGAATTCCAGTGAGGCATTTCAGGCAGCTTAGAAAAGTGGCTTCTGTGTGAGAGAGTTTCTCCCTTGTGCCTGTATTTTAGACTTTAGGACTGTCTAAATGGACAAAAACCTTCATAACACATAAAAAGCAAACCAGAAATTACAAAGTATCTCAGAAAGCAGGGATGCACTGAAACTGAAACTTTTGGCTGAATGGACGAAGGCCAAATACCAAACACGTTTTTAAGTTTCATAAATTTAATAGGCTAAAGGTATTTTTGTCTTGGTTTCCAAAGAAAAGACTACAACTAAACTGCAGGTTAAAACTTAAATTTTTCAACAGTAATAAAAATACATCCCAGCTAACATGTCTGCTGCATTCACAGAGAGCGCCTCCCTCCACGCTGATCACCATCTGATCGTGATGTTGTAAAATTGGGGTTTGCGTTTCTTTACAGTGGATGCGGGCACGTGCACGGGTACCGAGAACGAGAGAGAAAAAGTGGGTGCATGAGAGAAAGCAATGTTACGCATGCGTGTGTGTACACACGTGTACGCGTGTGCTGAGAAGCTCCTCTCTGTCTGCCTCGGTATAGCGGCTCTGTTCTGTTCTTTACTCTGTCTGGAGTTCTGTTTGGCTTGAATGCTTGAAGGTGAATAAAAGCTGGGAGACGTCAGCGTGCTCCAGCGTGACTCGCAGTGGAGTAATAAGACGTTAACGTGGGTGTTAGCCTCAAGCAGATGGCGCTAGCCCTGAAGCTAAGGAGAAAAAGTTCCACTCTGGTTCCCGTCTACATAAAAACATAATTGTTCAGTACAACTTACTCTGTCTTTTCAGTGCTTTTTTCGCCATTGTCGACGGTATGTCAGTTGCCAAACATTCGGTGCATCCCTATTAGAAAGTATTGATAAGAAGGTGATTTATGTTCAGAATATTTGCAGTTGTTTCTTACTGTATTAAAACACAGTAGAGAAAATCAAACCTTACTGTCCTGTACTGGTAAAACGTAAGAAGTCCCCAACTTTTACAGGCACTGTTAATGCAATCACAGTCGAGCTGATGTTCTCCTTGTCCTGATTGTTATCATAGTTTGATCCTATTTCAAGCAAAACAAGAAAAACACATTCGTTTAAGTTTGTGAGCCCAAAGTCCCGCTGAAGGCTGGACGTTTAAATGTGCATCTGGTTTTTACGAGGTGATTAAACTCCATTTTTAGCCAAACGCTTAGGGCGGAATTCTCAAACACGTTGTCGTGGCAGTGAGGTGACCCAAAGGTCAGCATTTAAAAATGACATTAAAAACCCTTGTTAGTGGCATTGCTCCAAGGAACTTTAATGACTTTCAATTAAGGGCAAGACATAAAAGGCAAGAGGTGTGACTGGTCTAATTTCAGGCTATCCTTCAAGGGATAACATGGAATGGTCCTTGCCAAGCAAAAGTGGGGGCAGAAACGCTTGCTCATCTTGAGATCATCACTGTCGTATCAAAACCGCATAACTCCAAAGTTTTCTATTGGAAAATATCAGCTGCTCTTTATGTTGTCTGAACATTCCATGGTAGAAGTGGTCCGGAATTACTGGTAATAAAATGTTTCATTGATTTTACTTGGCAACCTGTTACTGTAAGGCTGCCATTCAGAACATGCAAGGTCTTTGTTAATACAGCGGCAGCCCACCTAAAAAAATAACAACATTAATACGTCTTTTCTGTTTTCCAATGTTTTAAAAAAATCCCCTGCGGGATCAATTTTGGCCCGGTACATGAAACTAATCCAGTACGGTTGAATCTACCACGTTCCTCTGCAGCAAAGCTTTCATCAGATGTTTATGACGCACAGGCTTCTCCACCATGCCAAGCTCACAACATGAGAAAGGAATGTTCAGCAACGCGTGAGGCTAGATCGTTCCATATAAGGATATCACTGGCCATTTCAGTTCAGTAATTGTTCGAATTTATCCTCTTTGGAGTACTTGTGAGTCTCTTTGGACAAATATTGCTACTGACATTTGCCGCCACCACACAAATGCTTATTCACATCTTGGTTCACTCAATCAAGTGAAAAACACAAACTCTACTTCTTTATTAAAGTGTGATAGCTTTGATAACTGTGATAATTTAATAATAATAAGATGAAGAAAGAAAAAAAATTGTAACCTGAAAAAAATATTCATGCAAAAACATTTGATATGGTCAGTTCATCACGAAATGTTCACACAATATAAAGTGCAGCTTGTGTTTTCTAATGGTGCAAAATTAAATTAAATTAAATTAAATTAAATTAAATTAAATTAAATTAAATTAAATTAAATTAAATTTGTAACAAAATATTTACTTATTATCATTTAAAATTTTTGATATGGTGAAATGAATTATTATTAGTGTTTTGTTATAGATTAAATTGCTACAAGCCAGACACCAGAGTGTATTTTAAAATGTTTAGAACAGGAGATTTTGAAACATCAATTAGTTAGTAAGTGACATATAATACACTGTAATATTGCAATATACAGTCATAATATACTGTAAAATATAAATATTTTCATCATGAGTTCTATTTGTGCTCCAGTGACTTTAAACAGTTCACCATCAGTGCAGTTATGAAATATACTGTACATATCTAAGGTATTTAAAGAAGCGTCGAACACTAATCAAATACCTCATTACTTTCAGAGCGCCGTGAACAGACATGGCCGTCCTAACTCTTTATAGATGTTCGTGACTGCGATTATAGCCTCTATGAATGTTTACCGCATGTCTGCAAGACAGATCAATGCAAGCGGTCAATCCTGCTTGATCTATGATTCAGCAGCATCACAATACGTCTTCTCAGTGGACCATCCGTAAGTCTACTGAATGCCCACGATCATGAGTCTCCAGTGAGATATTCTCCAATGAGTGCAATCAAACTAGCCTTAAATGCCAGCATGTCTGAATCTGAGCCCCTGCCAAACTGCTTGTGATTTAGCCAAATGCCAATATGTGATTGGGGATGGCTCTGGCCTGTCAGGGAGCAAAACCGGAGCAGTAAGTGTGTCAGTTGTGCTCGGCACTTCATTTCGCCATGGCGGAGATTTATGGCACGCGTTTGGCCTCATCGATCACATGGACGCATCTGCTACGCGACTGATCTCAGCAGTCATCTCCGTGCCCATTGCCATCTCTCTTCCCGAGCTGGTTTTTATGCTGTTGATGACCTTCATCCCAATCAGACTGGAGCAGCTCTAATGCGCCAGACGGTCCGCGGCTAATGCCAATTACGTCCTCCCCAACAGCCGTGAGAAACTCTGCTGGCTTTGCAGCATGCAAGACAAAGAAGAGAGGCACATAATAAATGATCCCTATATCTAATACTCTAGTGAGGGTTTAAAACGACCAGATATGGGCATTTACTAGTGACTAGTAGTATTTTTGGATAGGTGACTAGTTAGGTAGTCCTGTAATTGTTAGAGTTAGGCCTTTAGTTTGGGATAGTTTAGCTTTATTGAGCTTCACATACAAAAGTAGTGTCTCTCAGTATGGTGTCGGGCCACCATGTGTGCTAACCCAACATGCAGACATCTTGGCATGGAGTTGTAGGGGTTCCTAATGGTGTCCTGTGATAATCCATCCCACGCAGCTTGAATATTCTCACACAGTTCCTGCAGACTCTGCGATAGGGGTGGAGGTAGAGTGACATCAGGCCTTCTGGACGTGTGATGCGTGACAACAAACCGTTCATCTTGTCGCTGACCACAGTGCCTCCACACACGGATTCGTTGGTCGTCTCCACTAAGACAAAAGCGGGGCCTGAAGATGACCTGCTGCCATTCTAAGTTACTCCATGATACTCTGGCACGACACCTTTGCAGTCTTTGAAGACGTTGACGTGGTCAGTCATCGTAACGGTCTATGTGCATGTAGTCCTGCGTCATGCAGCTGTTTGCCAGCAGTGCTGCCACTAACGGGATGACTCATGGAGGGCATCACTGCTCGCTGAATGTCCACAGTCATGGCTGTTGGGTCAGTCAGGTACAGCGATAAGGTTCATCCTTGCTTACATCACATGTGCGGCCGAGCATGAAACTTGAGTCATTCACATGTCAAACCTATCCACCAAGTTTCATTCCAGTCGGTTGATTCCTTCTGGGTGCAACTATTTTTTGAGGATGTGTATACTTTTCACTCAATAACCACACTGAGCTCCTAATTCCTTATTTTGCTATGGGGGAGGTCAATTTCATTCCGTTGTGCGGGTCCATCGGTTGCACTGCTTTATTGTTGCTCACTCTTCTTTTGTGCTTTCAGCCTTTTACTATAGACCACAACCAAAAAGCATGCCAAAAAGAGAAAAGTAGCACCTAAGAAACCAGAGTTCCTATGCTGATACGTGCTAAGCTTTACTGCAGTTCAGTGTGGATCTCTGTACATGAGTAGTTTTCTAAGTTTTCTAAGTTGTTTCTGCTAGGCTACTTTTACTTCTACTTGAGTCATTATTTCATTGACATAACAGCACTTTCAGTGAAGTATGCATTTAGGATTATTACAGCCTGTTAAACTACTGCAAACACATCTGAGAGGGGACATACTACAGCTGACTTCACAGTGGTAGGTACCAAGTGGCTGTTATGAAGAAGACAGCCTCCAATGTTGTGCAGCATGCGGTTTGATATTTCATTATGCATTAAATCTCTGGAAGAGCCCAGAATCTGCCAGAAAAGGGAAAAAAATGACACTCTGAATAAACATAGGAAAGACTCGAAAGTAGTTTGCAGGCTGTGTGGCTGAGTTCCACTGGGCTACCATGGGATACTAGCATGGATCAGGGCAATGAGACATTAGTTTTTCTAATTCTGTGGAATTAAATGCTTTTCTAGACCACAATCACACGCTATACTGGCAGAGCGACCTTTGCACAGGGTCATAGTTTCAGGCGTCATGTCAAACAAAGTGGGTTCTGTTGAAATACCAATAATATGTGACTAGGAATTAAAAACAGATAGTAAGAAAGGAGATATGGCATGGCCAAAATACAATTCAACAGAGTGGTCGCACAAATTGTTGCAACCAGGAGGAGTCCACCGACAGGGATGAAACGCGGTGGGTAGGTTTGACATTGTGAGACATGCAAATGATTTAAGTTTCACGCTCGGCTGCACATGGGACGTAAACAAGGACGGACCTTACTGACCTATGCCTGACTGACCCAATCATCTCGTCATCGTTAGTGACGAGTCCCACTTTTGTCTTAGTGGAGACGGTCAACGAATCTGTGTGTGGAGGCACCGTGGTCAGCCAAGATGAACGGTTTGTTGTCATTTGTCACATGTCCAGAAGGACTGGTGTCACTCCACCTTCACCCCTACTGCAAAATCTGCAGGAACTGTGTGAGAATGTTCAAGCTGCATGGGATGGATTATCACAGGACACCATTAGGAACTTCTACAACTCCATGCCGAGATGTCTGGCACACATGGTGGCCCAACGCCATACTGAGAGACACTATTTCTGTATGTGTAGCTCAGTAAATATTGTCCATATCAGTCTAAATTCATCATCATTTATAGTTTATGGTAACCTTTATCTTCCTTCTTAATAGTACTGCAATCCCACACTTCCTTCTTTGTGCAACTAATGAGTAAATATTAGGGCTCCACAGCCTTATTTTGCCAATACGGCAAATGATGATATTAATCTGTAATATAAAAGGCTCCTTTTTAAATACGTCATCTGAAGATTCTAAGCAACAGATTTATTTTCCTTATAAATACAGGCTCAAACAATAGTCACTGAATTGGCGAGCAGATGTAGGTATATATCAAGTTTCTGCAGAAGTAAATAAATCAAAACAAGATAGCAGAATATTAGTTATATATTTGTATCTACAAACCTCATAGTTTATAGTCTAAAGGGCCAATATTTAACCTTTTTTGTCATTTTATTTTTCTCCTCTTAGGTCGACTTACGACATTTGTGTGGGTTAAGGTACCAAAACAGCCATAATTCATTTCTACTTGACACATTTCCAACCTCTTTTTATTCCCTAGAAGTAAACAGCCTGTTATTTGTTACTGTGCCTTTAGGTCTGATATATGTAAATATCGTCTGTTATGTTTGGCTGCCCTGTACTGCCCCTCATTCAAACAGCAGTTCTGGTTAAAATACTACTGATAGCTTCAATCTGAGTGGGTGGGCTGAAATGCTGATGCTTGAATAGGCTGATACTTGTAAAGGTCTTAAAACACACTGTTAGAGGTCCATATATAGAAAGGAGTTTTGAATCCATTGCTTTTGTGCATGTCTCCAAAACCAACCCATTTACTTGTCTCCTTCTATTAACTTACAGCAGTTTAGCCCCACCCATTCACAGTGTTATGAAATTATAAAGAATATTTTGGCTCAGAGTCGAACAGCCAATCCAAAGAGAGCTCATTTGCATAAAGCAGTCTTGAAGACACAGTAACAAAAAAGACTGATTATTTTAAAGAATAAAAAAGCGTTTGGAGAAAATCCATGAATAAATGATGTAAAACTTTTTGTAGTGTACCACATGGGGAGATTCAGGAACTACTATAAATTATCCTGTAACTACCATCTATGTAATATAAGCCCACGTCACAAAAAAATGAGTCACCTTGCATGTTTAAGGTGGTAGTAACTTCAGGCTTCTGCTGGTGGTGCTGCATGAGGATGATGGGGCTATAAATACCTGTGGGGTGTGAGTGACCGGATCCATAGATTGAGAAGAGGTGGTACAGTGCAGTGAATGTCTCATTCCATGTGTGGTAAATGGCTCCAAAGCAGATGTTAAGGATTGGCTAAAAGGAGTGACTGCATTTGGGCGTGACAAAGACCATAGTGTGAAGGAAGTAGCTGAATCTGCAGGTGTATGGAAGCACACAGTCATACAGGTCTACCAGCAGTGGCTAAAATCCCAGTCTACAGGAAACTCTCCTCAGAATTGTGCCAGGGAAGGCATCCACCAAATCTGGCCCAACTGCGCTATTCTTTAATGCTAGAGTGTCTGAACATTGATGTGGCCTACATCCAGAAACTTGTCCAGTCCATCCCAAATCGAACCACAGCTGTTATTTGTGATTGTGCTGGTATTACACACGTGACTCATTTTTTAGTCTGGTGAGCTTATTAGATCTGGAGTCTTCAACACAAAATGAAATTAGGGCACATATACACACCCGAGTGCAGCCTTGAATTTCCAGCAGAGACTCCAAACAGCAGAAAACAAATATTTTGATAGAGTTCCAACAGTCCGCACTGTTGTGTCATCTCCGCTGACCACGGAACATTCAATAGCCACCAACAGCAACCATTACCTATAGAGTTCGCTAGGCAGTCAGTCTGGCATGGTTCTTTCAGACCTTTAAAACTAGTCGGCCAATTTGCCTGTGCAAGCTGTAAGAACTTAAAGCACGTTTTCCCAAAACTCTTTTTCCCAAAATCTCATTTTACAGTGCCTGAGAAAAAGGACACTGCCCACCGAGAATATTATAAAATGACCGATTAGAACAGTACACTTCACAGCATGTGGCTCCTAAGTATGGCTCAAAATACGCAGCTTTGACAATTTAGTTTATCCACTGGGGAAGAATCTTAGAGGAGACAGGAAGGGTTCTGAACTGCATTGATGCAAGAACTGTGATAATTGCTTGCAAAACTTCTTCATCATTAATGAAAACAAGCAGTGGGAGAGGAGTGACTGCAGAGCAGTCAGTTGTCACATGGTTGTCCTACTGAGGCTCAAAGCATATACCATACAGCACTCACCACACATCCACTATTAGATATTAAAAGGTCAGAATCACATGTTTATAATGTAACACAAATGGGGGTCCTGTGCAGCTTCAGAGGCTTCTGATAAGTAGCTAGAAAGATCTACATTTGCTGCTAAACATCAGAAATGAAGGTAATAAAAAGAGCATATGCTTCATATTTCAATAACATCGGATAAGAAAGGTCATTGTAAATAGGAAAGAGTACCTTATTATTCTAAATGTCTTTGAATAAAGTATTAATTAAAACACATGAAATACATTTGGTGTCTAGTTTATCATATTTCAGAGTGCATTGTAAAAGGTTCTGTCACTGTCCTAAGAAAAACACATATCTCAAAACGATGACTTTACAGGAGATGGCAAAAAATAAATGACGTTTTAATGTAACTCAGTGGAACCAGACTTTTTCAATGTAGTTTGGGGACATTTCTGTAGGTCCATTCATCCTGAAATTGTCACACAGTGTTAACAACAGCTGCTGTATTATCAACAAAAATGTATCAACAAAAATGGAGATACATGTTTTTCTTTGGACAGTGATGATATGTTACAAATGACATATTTGTATATATATATATCTATATATATATATATATATATATATTATATTTATGATATTATTTATATGTATAATACTACCAATATGTTAAATTTAGCGGTGTTTACATGTGTTTACTTATTTTCACTTCATGAGGGGTTCCGTCATGGTCTAAGGTTCGAATCTCAGCTGTGCACCTTGGCACCTATGGCACTGAATAAGTGAGGCAATGTCTTCACTGGATTCATGTGTACATTTCCACAATAGGCAAATACACAAACCCAATTCTAAAAAAGTTGTGACAGCAGGTGAAATCCAGTGGTTTATAAATCTACTTTGACTCGCATTTGAACAGTACAAAGACAAGATGTAGTGTTTGGACTTACTGACCTTACAGCTTTTCTATAAATATACACTCATTCTCAAAAACTGAAGCCTGCAACACATTGCAGAAACGCTGGGGCAGAAGCAGTCTAAGTCTATGAAAAACCACCTTATACAGGTGATGGGATCAAGCTTGGGAATAAAAGGAGCATGTTTGTTGATGTGTTGAGCCTCGAGACTTCGCCAAAAATGCAAAAATGGTTAAAGATCCCCTCAGCCAAGGGATCGCAACGAGGTGTTTCACCCTCTACAGCGCAGCATTTCGTCAAAGGATTCTGGGATTCTGGAAAAGCACAAATGAATGTCTGTGACCTTCGATGCCCCAGACGCCACTGCATTAAACCCCAGCATGTTCCTGTGATGGATATGCGCTCTGGAATACTTTGACAAACCCTTGTCAATAAACATTGTCACTGTTAGTTGTGGCATCCACAAATCAAAGTTAAGACCGTACTGCACAGTGGAAGTCATATGTCAACGGCATCTATAAATGCTGCTAACTGTTCTGGACTCAAGCTCATCTGAAATAGACTGACGCACAGTGGGGATGTGTTTTGTGTTCTGACAGGTCAGCCTTTGTGAAAACGTTTGTGAAAGCACCAGCAATGCTGTACACCTTTTGGAGAAACATAGTCTGCCTTTTAGACACCGTCTTTTTCAGGAACAGCCATACTTATTCCAGCATGACAACACTGAGCCATATTCTCACATGTTTTTAAGAATCATTGCATGTTAGAGCAGTATGGCTGTGTAATTAAAGAGTATGGGAGCTAGACTGGCCTGCCTGCTGTCCAGAAATGTCTCCCATTAAAAAAGGGATCATATTAAGCTCAAAATATGTATAACAGAAGAACGGATAAGAATCCAGCTTTCAGACCTGGATGAATTTGTGTCTTTAGCCTGATTATTAAGTGCTGTCAAAAACAAATGGTGACACAACACAGTGGTAAACATGCTTCCGTCCCCGCTGTTTTGGAACATGTTGCAGGCATCATATTAGGAATGAGAGTATACTTACAAAAAACAACCAAGTTAATAAAGTTAATAAGATAAAGCATAAAATAGTGTGTGCCCTGTGGACTGGCGACCTGCCTTTGGTCCAAAGTGTTTTTTCCCAGTTTAATACAGGTCAAACTGAACTTACTAATCCCTGATTTGTTGTTTTTATTAGCATATTGGCATTTATTATCACATACTGTCCCAACTTGGGTGTAATGTTGGCATAGTGGGTAATGCTATCGCCTCATAGCAAGACGGGCATGGGTTCGATTCCCCGGACGGGCAACCAGGGCCCTTCCTGGTTCCGTTCAGGCTTTATAGAACCTGAGTGCTATCCAAGGAACCAGTCTGCTTTTGCACCAGCTTTTAGTGAATCCCCAGGAACATCAAAGGAAATTACATCAACGGCAACAGAGGACGCAGCACAGCGGTAGTAAACAGTACATGCAAGATGGCGGAGTGTGTAGATTCCCTGCGAGTGTTTGTGCTGTTATTCCACATGTTTGATTTTAGTCAAAGCACAAGCACGGATCAGCTGCTAGTGATAGGAAGACGTAGAAGAGGTTCTTCAGCAGACCACTGGGTGGCGCCATTGTTGCTTTCTTTTTCCTCAACAACTGACATGGCCCTGGATGTCGTCGAGGTTCATGCTGAAGAACCTACTATTCTTTGGTTCCAGCTGAGAACAAACTTTTTAGGTTCCGAACCTGTTTGCCTTTGGTGGAAATGAGCCGAACGGTTCAACATTAGGTGCACGAACCAGAACGGAACCTGTTCAACTTGGTGGAAAAGGCCTATGTATTTAATCTGCATGTTCTCCCAACATCTGCTTGGGGGACCTCCAACAATGTAAAGACATCCAGTCGGACAACTTGGAGAACAGTGTGTGAATGTGCATGTCTGTGTGTCTGTCCTGTGATGGACTGGCGACCTGTCCAGGCTGTTTCCTCCCTTCTGCCCAATGAGTGCTGGGGTAGGGTCGAGGACCCCCCGTGACCCAGGAGGATAAGCAATATAGTGAATGAATGAATGTCTCAACTTTTGGTATTGGGATTGTATCACATCAACCCCACTATTGCCTAATGGAAGTTACCTGACTCCCAAAAGCTGCAGTTGGACAAAACGTAATAAGAATCCTAAGTACATTTGGAGCATTTCTATTGGTCCATAAAGGTTGAAATTTTAACACAACGTAAAGGACAGTGCATGTTTTCCAATAGCAACAATATTCACACGGTACTGATGTAAACATAAGGTTCCTTAACCCTCAATCTGGACATTTACACAGAAACGCAGCAGATTTGAATGTTTCGCATCGTCCTTTGAGTGCATCCGTTGGCTGTGGCTGTGAAGGTGAGCGCTACGGCCTTGAGGCTTATCACTGACGGTCATCTTAGTCATGCTGCAGCCTCGGTGCATACTGAGAACAACCTCTACATGTCAGCTCGCTCGCCACGGCTTGCCCCTGCGTGGCTCCTGCGATCAGCCATGCTTTTAACTGTGATTCAACACACCCTGCCTTTGATATTTGCTCACAAAGTGAATTTAAAAGCTATTGATTATTTCTCTCCTTCTCCCACAGCCAAAGCAGTCCATGACTCAACTGTCAGTGTCTCAGCCTCATCCTCACCAGGCTTAAAATCGTCTCTCTGCCCACGCCAACCACACGCACATACATACGCACACAGACACATACATAAACCCATAATGCTTTACCTGACACTATCCGTGGCACTATCTGTGGTGAGCATAGTTAGTTCTGTCATATGCGCTGAGGCATGCCTTGATGCATTTCATGTTGGCTTGCTGCAACGGATGAATGAATACTCTCCGGGCCTGAGCTGCCGCTCATATTAGCTGACATGCTAATAAAAACGAAAAAAAAAAAAAAAAGCATGTCCCTAGACCTAGTGACAGCATCCATTATGCATAGTCCATTTAATGTTATGTAGAGCAAAAAAATAGTTTGGAAACGTTAATATCTAAAACCTCTTCGTTAATGTCTAAAACCTCTTCGTTAATGTCTAAAACCTCTGATGTGCTTGTTTGTAACATGGGAAGACTACTGATAATTGGAGGGTGATACATGTTAGTTGATGATACATTCAGAGACTGGGTTTCCCATATCTTACATCCTTTAGGTCATTAAAATCTCTCCCCCAGAGTGGATGCAATTTGAGCATGCTCATGTTGGTTATAAATGGATCAGTATGCGGCATCAGAGCTTTCTGTGCGCTAGTTCGTTTTCTATGGCTGTATAGTAGAGACGCGTGATCTGAAACTGATCTGATGGAGTAAATAAAGCGAGGCATGTCAGTGTACTCATACTGCTCTTGAGCTCTTTGCTACACCTCCAGTTCATTTATTTAATAGGGCATCAAAATGACCATTAAGTTATTCATTTTTTTCAGCATCAGGAAAAAAAGAAAACATGCATTTACCGGCAATTACACAGAAGCCTCAACAGTTACATATTACACTCATCATCAAAAGAATGACTGCACAAATAGCTGCACCCAGAAGGAATCAACTGACTGGAATGAAACTGGTAGGTGGGTAGGTTTGACATCACGAGACAAGCATATGATTCAAGGTTCATACTCGGCCGTGGATGTGATGTAAGCAAGGACCTTATGACTGTATGTACCTGACTGACCCAACAGCCACGATTGCGGACATTCAGTGTGCAGTGATGCCCTCCATGAGTCATCCTATTAATGCCAGCACCATTGGCAGATGGCTGCACAATGCAGGACTACATGCACGCAGACTGTTACGAGGACTAGCCTTAGCAACCATGTCAACAACGCCAAAGACTGCAATGGTGTCGTGCTAGACAGTCATGGAGTGACTCAGAATGGCAGTGACCAAGGGACACTGTGTGTAGGGACACTGTGGTCAGCGCCAAGATGAACAGTTTGTTGTCATGCATCACATGTCCAGAAGGCCTGGTGTCACTCCACCTCCACTCCTACTGCAACATCTGCTGGAACTGTGTGAGATTATTCAAGCTGCATGGGATGGATTATCACAGGACACCATTAGGAACCTCTACAGCTCCATGCCGAGACGTCTGGCATGCTGCGTTAGCAAACATGGTGGCCCAACCCCATATGGAGAGACACTACTTCTGTATGTGTAATAAATATTACCCATATTATAATGTATTTTGCACCATGTGATGGTGACAGTTTGGTGGTCTATCAGGTCTATCAGGGTCTGTGTCTCTTAATAACATTTAAAATTCCAGTTTTGGAAAATCCTGTATTTTTTTTTCTTGTTTTTTTTTTTTTTTTTTTGCTTTGATTTTCCTGTTCCTCAGTCAAATGACTTTGAATCTCTTTAAACATGTATCCTGAAACATAATAAAAGAAATCAAATAAATTGTACTTGATGTCAGTCTTGCCTGTAAAAGAAATAAATGAAGGGTGGTCTCTTTTGCACAGTCCTAAAACCAAAATGCTGTAATATAATTATATATAAATTACTGTGAATTACTGTGCAAAATGCCCTCTTACTTCTAATGTAGTGTTTTATTTGATTGACTGTTTATTGTTTATTTTAGTAGGATAAGCTTCTAAAATGTCTTTTTGGACCTTTACAATAGGGGTGGGAGATATAGCAAAAATATAGATATTTATACCATATTCAATATCGTCGCTGTCCAAAGAAAAACATGTATCTCCAGTTTTGTTGATTTTTACTTTTATGCCTCATTTGATCACATGAGCTGCTGTTTACACTGTGTGTGAATTTCATGAAGAGTGGACCAACAGAAATGGCCCAAAACCGCTTGGAAAGACGTCTGGTTCCATTGACTTCCATTCAATTTAAATGAGGTTTTTGGCCTCTCCTGTAAAGTTGCCATTTTGGAGATACCTGTTTTTCTTTGGACAGCGACGATATGCATCATGATATTTAGTTGGAAAATATTAAAATGGTCTAAAATGGCTCACATTAAAAGTAAAACCATAACAAGTTATGATTATAATGACTTTTGCATTCATATTTGTATTTCATAATTATGCTCCATTTGTTATGCAGCTCATGAGAGTTATTTAAGTACTGATGATATCCACGATATGCTCAAACAAACAAACTGTGTCATAGTTCATCCAGATACTCTTCAATATTGTCATTTTGCCTACACCTACTTTAACAATATAATATTATGCACACTGCAACTTTGTCTAATATGAAGCCCTGGAAAAAATGTGCTAGTGTGTTTCCTGTGTTCCTTTAGCCCACACAGTGTGAGCTTTGAGTTAAAAAAAAGGGAAATCAATTAAAAAATCTGCCATCTGCCAATCTGGCTGTAAACAAAACAGAATCAGCCATAAAAAACCCCACATGGTCAGTGCATCCCTACTATATAGCCTTCAAGAATACTGATGCCGCTTTTATTGTTGGATGCACTTCAGTAGCCTCTGAGCAAGTGTGCACATGCATACAGAACAGAATCCAGATCTACCACTAAGGGCTTATTTTGGATTTGTTTCATCAGAGTAACAATAAACGCTGACTTAGGTGTGAAGTACACTTTATGTCCAAACTTATCCAAACACCCATTTTAATTACTTACAGTAATGCTACTTTAAGGGCCACCCATTGCTGGCCCACATAGATTATATCATCTCCATAGAAAGGCATTACCCAACGGACTGTAGTGTAGGTAAGCAAGTTATATACGCTCATCATCAAACGAATAGCCGCACAAATAGCTGCACCCAGAAGGAATCAACCGACAGGAAACTTGGTGGGTAGGTTTGACATTGTGAGACATGCGAATGATTCAAGTTTCACGCTCAGCCGTGCGTGCGATGTAAGCAAGGGCTGGCCTTATCGCTGTACCTGACTGACCCAAGAGCCACGATTACGGACATTCAATCGGGCAGTGATGCCCTCCATGAGTCATCCTGTTAGTGCCAGCACCGTTGGCAGACGGCAACACGACGCAGGACTACATGCACGCAGACTGTTACGATGACACCACATCAACGTCACCTAAGACTGCAATGACATGGAGTGACTCAGAATGGCAGCAGGTCAACTTCAGTGACGAGTCCCGCTTTTGTCTTGGTGGAGACGACCAACGAATCCATGTGTGTAGGCACCGTGGTCAGCGCCAAGATGAACAAGTTTGTTGTCACCCATCATATGTCCAGAAGGCCTGGTATCACTGCACCTCCACCCCTATCACACAATCTGCAGGAACTGTATGAGAATATTCAAGCTGCATGGGATAGATCACAGGACACCATTAGGAACCTCTACAAATTAGCAAACAGCGACCCAACACCATACTGAGAGACACTACTTCTGTATGTGTAGCTCAGTAAATATTACCCATATCAGTCTAAATTCATCATCATTGATTGTTCCTGGTAACCTTTATCTTCCTTCCCAATAGCACTGCAATCTGACACTTCCTTCTGAGTGTGACTATTCGTTTGATGAGTGTATGAGTAAACCACTGATGTTGCACACATTCACAAAAGCATGAAATGAAAGTAGAAAACAAGTTCAAGGGAACAGCAACAGATAAGACAGAAAATCCACAGAATAGCACAAAACACACCTAATACCTTCAGCCATCTCTGCATGCCATGCAATACCACGTTTTGAATGGGGACTTAAAGGATAGAGACTTAAAGGAAAGGTAAGGAAGATGCAACACTGATCCGAAAGGGGAGAAAAAGCCTCAACTGAGAGAGTCCAATCCGCCTTTAACTCTTTGTCAGTGCATACCCCTTAGGAGATACTGACTGCAAAATCTCAGAGCTCTCAACAGCATGTACAGTTGAAACATATCTGACATGCAAATGGGAGCCAGTCCCATAAGTGCCTTAAAGGGAACCCCCACATAAAAAAATCTGCATAATTAAAATATTTAAAATGTAAACAAAGTCTTTAGGAGTGGTTTGATGTGAAATGCTCCATCCTAGAGAAACCTACCCAGTCAGAATTCCAGAACTGCACCACAGCGGTGGTGACAGGAACCAGACGTCTGAAGGGTTTGATACCTCCCAGTAAGTTATTACAGTACATAAAATATTTATTAATAAACCAACTGAAGTCTGAGACACTGTTTTATTGTTGTAAAATTGTTTTGAGTTTAAATGTTGGCTTTAAACATATTTAAATTCTAAAATCGAATTAGAGTGAAAAGGTACATGCGTGGGAATTATTTTTTTTCCCATTTGACCATCAACAACATTCAATATACAGTAAAAACTCAAAAAAGAAGACAAATGTAGATTCACTGGGTGTCTGCATAGCAAATAAAATGGCGTGTGTTCTAGATATACTGTGTCCATTTTCACTGGGGGATTTTGGATGGCATGCCCCCTCCTGGGTAAGGGGAGAGGACCTGTCCCAGGTTGAGGTGTTTAAATATTGGGCTCTTGTTCACAAGTGATGGGAAGAGGGATCGTGAGATCAGCTGCAGGCTGGGACAGGCGGCAGCAGTAATGCAGTCTCTGTACCAGGCTGTGGTGATGAAGAGGGAGTCATAAAGCAAAGACCTCCTTGTTACCGGTCTGTCTACACCCCCACCCTCACCTATGGTCATGAGCTTTGGGTAATGACCAAAAGAATGAGATCACGGATACAACCAGCAGAAATGAGTTTTCTTCGCCGGGTGGCGACAGCACTCTACTTGATAGGGTAAGGAGCTCAGTTATCCGGGAGGAGCTCAGGGAAGAGCCGCCAGTCCTCCACATTGAAAGAACCCCGTCTGATTCGGATGCCACCTGGACCCCTACCGTTGGAGGTTTACCGGGGGGCTGGCAATTGGGATAAGGCCCAGAGGTCCACCCATGACCTTTATCTCTAAGCGGGCCAGGGAACCGCTTGGGTTTCCCCTATAACGAGCTTGTAGAGGTTGTGGGGGACAGGGCTGTCTGGGCTTCTTTGCTTTCGCTACTGCAACTGCGATGCTAGATGGACTAAGAGGTATAATAAAATGGATGGATGGATGGGTGGATGGTGTTCTAGATATTGAGACCCTTGATTGCTTTTACTGCCACTGTATAGAAAACTTGGGTCTGTAAATTTCTGTAGAACAGAGCCTTTCACATTAAACACTTCTGTATGACTTTGCTTTCATCCCAGTGACTGAAATTTCAACAGCTGGAGAAAAAAAACTTTGAAAAAACAATAAAACAATAAAACCTGGATTTTACTAAATGCAATCATGCTAGTAAAAGGTGACTGAAGGCAAAAATAACTAACCAACTATTAATAACCCTTAATTTCAGTGGAAACATTGGAGGAGCAGATGTCTACAGACATGTCTTTTAGACATGTAATGTATTCTCCTATTCATCTGTTTATCATTTGTGACACAAAACACAATTCTAAAATTGTTGGCTTGGTTAGTCCATGTTCTGAACATAACAAAATGAATTAGGCATGACACTGAGACATCACATGACTTGTGGCAAAGAGTCTACTTAGGTGCAATATGTAGTCATTAAGGGGTTAATGTCATATGTACTTGTCTCATAACATCCCCCACCACGACCCTGACTACATTTTAGAGCAATTACTGCTTCAGAACAAGCTATACTTCATGCATGATATACAGCTAATCTTCTGTTAATGAATACATGGGTTTCCACTCAACCATTTAACACTGGTCATAATATGACTTCCGCTAACATGGAGCAACAAGCAAAACCGGCAAATGTACACGTAAAGATATTCCCAGCACTATTATGGCACATTATAATAAAAGGAAAAGCAAACAACACAAACATCTCTTTTCATAAGCCTAAGAGGTTTGTGGTATTGCCAGCAACAACAAATGCATGGTTACATTGATTTTCACTGTTTCTGAGATGTCGCGTGATGGCGCAGATAGAAAAACTGTGTCAAAGGTATGGATTCTAAGCTTCCACGCCATATGGTACAAGAGACTTTTGTATACACCTGCCCCCTACAACCACAATGAATGAGAGCAGGCATATGTCACTTCCTTGTCCTCTGAACGACCACTCCCCCTTTGGGTAAAAACTAAACCTGATCAGAGTGCCAACACCAAACTGCAGATCGTCGCTGTCAAATGAAAAACATGTATCTCCAGTTTTGTCCATTTTGACTTTTATACATCATTTGAACACAGCAGCTGCTATTTACACTGTGTGAGAATTGCATGATGAATGGATCAACAGAAATGGCCCAGAAGTGCTTGGAAAGATGTCTGGTTCCATTGGCTTTCATTAAAATTGAATGAGGTTTTTGGCCTCTCCTGTAAAGTTGCCATTTTGGAGATACATTTTGGAGCAGAGCCGTACCTGAAAGCTGCTATGGTGCATTTTGTATATGTAACAACACAAAGAACAGTTTATGATTTCCTTTACTTGTCCAAAGAGCAAGGATGCAAATGGTAAACCCTGGGACCCGGCCAGTAATGTTCATCCATGGTCATCACAGGTGAGATAACTATGTTCAAGTCAATGGTTATAACGTTAAAGGCCAAGATGAGAATGTTGAAGCTGGGTTCAAAGAGCAGTACATAGAGCATAGTTTAAAGCCATAAACATCCCAATGTAACGTTAGCCTGTAACAAAAGTTATAGCCAGCTTGATAGTTGCTGGGTCCTATTTAGCTCGCTAAACCCCTGTTAGGCATGTTAATGTTAGTGATGTAATTAGTTTACATTAACGTCAAATTGGACAGGCGACCAAAACAGCAAACTTAACGACAGGAAGTGGCAGATGTTGGAAATACACTACCAGTGCTTCAGTAAGATACTGAACTAACTGTATGTCAGGATATGACACCTCTGTCCACTTTGATGGGGGGTAGACTGACAGGACATTCATTAACCCTATTTCTTTCATTTTTTTCTCTCTCTATATATAATGCATAGCATTACCAATTGGCAACAATAATTGACACTGATGTGACATAATTGTTTGCCTGTCTGGCCACAGGATTTGAGCTCCTAATAGCTATAAATCAGCAGGGTTTCTCAATGTATGCTATTAAATTGTCAAATACCTCAAAATTTGTATTTACCGCCAGTCAAATTAGGGGCTGCGTTGACGCAAAATAGGGCAGAGTCATAATGCTCATCTGTGATCCCCTACCCCCATCACCATCCCTAATAAAACATATTCTCCAACATCACTATATCTTGAAAGTACATGAGCTTGAATAAGCCAAAGATGCTGCAGCTTGGCCGAGAACTGGAAAGACTGCTAGTTAGCTAGCTAGCTAGGTAATTGTCCAGTGTGTGACAGTGTATTAACTCACCCCATCTGCACTTCGACCCTGCAGTTCCTCGCTCTGTGAGCCTTTATTACTTTGTTTCTTTAAGTACCTTTAAGTAACTAACTTTCATGGATGTTTTCATTATGCTTTGCTCTATGGGAAGCAGTGTTTGTGTAATTGGCCAGTGACCACACACTGAGAGTGCATGCCAATAATTGCCCAGCACATGCCATTTGTCCCAGGCAGCCTCTATTCATTTTATATAGGACTACATTAGAGACAACCTACATTCTCAAACTACATTAGCGACAACAAAATTCCTCTGTTTCGCACAACCACGCACTCCTTCTCTCAGTGGCCCACACACATAGCAGCCCACCACGAAGAGTCCCGATCCTCCCGATGGCCAGCACATCCGTAAAGAAGAGATTTTAAAGTTAGCATGTTTGCAGTCTTGTAGAAAGAAATAAAGCAGCTGTTCAACACAGCTGAACCCATAATTCACTCACGAAATGATGCATCTGACTCATGTGCATTCTGTTGTAAGTACACTGGCGCAGTTTGTGGCTGCTTTACATTGATTTGTATTGTTTTGTGTGTATGTTTCTCTGCTGCCTGAGTAGTTTGCCATTATATCCACTGACATAGTGGCTGAGAGTTTTTCCACTCATGGCTCAGATGCTTCTTGGGATGGCCATTCAAGCAATGCTATATTGCAGCTATGATGTAGCCTGGGCCGGGTGCTTTAGTGACAGTGTATCACAGCTATGACAGCGCCTGGACTGAGTGTCTATTCAACACTAAATCGCAGCTATGCAGCTGTCCAGCTGCATGGATGACGCTGCACTGCAACTGTGGGGCTGCCAGGACTGGTGGTTTTAGGTTGCATGTATGAGCTGCACCATACTGGAGCTACCTGGGTTGGCCACTTGGTTCCCCTTGCTAGCTCTGGGAATTTAGGCCACAATTTGATGTGTTTTTTGAAGATTTGAAGATGTTCCTTCTTCGTTTGTAGATCTCAGAAAAGCATATTGTTGCTGTNAGCTGCACCATACTGGAGCTACCTGGGTTGGCCACTTGGTTCCCCTTGCTAGCTCTGGGAATTTAGGCCACAATTTGATGTGTTTTTTGAAGATTTGAAGATGTTCCTTCTTCGTTTGTAGATCTCGGAAAAGCATATTGTTGCTGTCTAAATAACAACATGTATCTCAAAAATGGCAACTTTACAGGAGAGTGCAAAACACAAGTTTTTTCCAAGGAATTTTGGGCCATTTTTGTTGGTGCATTCATCACGGAATTTTCTCACAATGTAAACAGCAGCTGCCATATTCAAACTGATGCACAAAATTAAAAATGGACAAAAATTAAGACATGTTTTCCTATGGACAGTGAGCGTACATTATCTCACTGGCTATCTTGCCCAATCTGGCAACCCTGAACAGGTCACTGGCTCCGAACAGCAGTGAGCAGTACAGAAGAGCAGAGGAAACGATCAACCGTCGGAAACCAGTCAACCCTTGTCAGTGACGGCAGGGTGATCAAGGTTTCACAGTCATTCAAAAGAACACTGCAATTATCAGAATGAACAGGCCCATTGAATCATACAGCCAAACAAAAGCAATAAGCTTTGACTTCTGAGAGTATCAGAGGAGCACAGCTTCCTGCAGACCAACCCGAGTGTCATTACAGCTGCAGTGATCTTGCCCTCCTCTGACCAGCTCACGGTAAGCCCTGTTCACAGCCATTTTTCAAACTTCACCTGAACACAATCCAAGCTGTGGACCACCAGGTGGTAGATGAAAGACACACAGCCGACAAAAGGAGGAATCGACTGAAAGGCAGCGCTGACCACACTGGCCAAAATAAGCATCAAACAAGACAGAGCCAGACCCTGAATTACTACAGCAGGACCGCACACACACACACACGCAGGCCTAACTGCAGACCACCCTGCTGCGGTTAGCGGTGCTTAGTGGCGCAACGACGCTGTGCATTATTTAAGTGACAGCGAGAGAGACTTGTCCAAATCCATGCGGAAAAAAGGGCAGGAGGGTGTGTGACTGAGGCGCGCAGAGCAGTGTGT
>CM067498.1:5907857-5935839 GCA_034552555.1 Semaprochilodus insignis
TATCTCATCAAAAAGATAGTTCTTCAGGGGTTCTTTAGTAATGGAGAGGGGTTCTGTTTAGAACCATAAAATCTACGTAGAACCATTTGCATGCTTAACCCTTTAACATCCTCACCAAGAAAAAAAAACAGATTTTTGTTTGCTTGTTTATTTGGGGCAATAATAATAATAAAGCACATAGTCAATTTTAATTACATTAGCTCAGCACACACCTTTAGTATAAAAACACAATTAGACCATTTGGTCTAATTATTATTATAATTTTTTTAGAAAATTATTTTACCTTTATTAGACTTCTTTTTGTTGTATAAAGTTACGTAATTCTGTTTATCAAAACCCCTGAAATTATAATATTATTATCTAGTGAGTTTTATAACACACCTCTGCCGATTGGAAGAGATGTCCCAAATCAGGTTGAGCTAAGTTTATCACCTTTACCAAAATGTCGAGCAGAATCTCAGAGTCACATGGTTCTTTTGACTGATGGAGAACATGTTATATATGGTTCTATATAGAACCAAGGTTCTTCTATTGTATCTATGTCAAGCTTATAACACATGCAACACATTCTCCATCAATCCAAAGCAACGTTTCACCGTACAAATAACCATTTAAGTATGCAAATGTTCTATATAGAATTCATGGTCTTGAGCAGAACCATTTGAGTGTTCATGGTCCTATATAGAACCTTTGTCTTTACTAGAGAACCCTTGAAGAACCATCTTTTTGAAGACCACACCTGTCCTTATAGTCATTGTAGAACTTTGACTTGAGTTCACAGTGTGAATAGACAAAGTGCTGTGTGGCGGTTGTTCCACTGACAACTTGAATAAAAGGATTGTCTGCTTGATCGATGGGATGTTGTTGTTTCATTTTGAGTGTTTTGATAGAACATTTTGATTTATGATGGACAACTTAAATGCATCACACATACAAAATTGAATACGTATACACCAGTAACACTAAAGACTTCAGTTGAAAATGTAGCTTTGACATTCTCTAAATAATTGTACAGGTTAAAAAATATATCATATATCTACATCATTTAAATATTAAGATGTGGTTTGATGTGAAATAGGTGGTGATAGGAAAGAGAAGTGAAAGAGAAATGTAACTATTTTACCAGATAAAAATTTGGGGTTACAGGCAAGGAATGCCCGGATGCGAATGCTACCCCACCACATTTTCAAAGATGGTGACTGTAATTTAAAATCGCAAAAAAAAAAAATGGAAAAAGTGAAATTATGGAAATGATTGGAAATGATCACTACAATTGCAAAAATTACAGCTATTAAATATCAGATCACCAGACAAAAAATGAGTACCCTGTGACTGAAATGTACCTAATAGCGTGCAATACCTCCAAGAGCATTAATAACAGCCGTGATTGGATTTGACCTGGACTGGACAAGTTTTTGGATATAGGCCACATCAATGTTCAGCCAAAGAATTGCCTTCCCTGCACTGTACCACCTCTTCTCAATCTATGAATCCCGTCACTCACACCCCGCAGGTATATATAGCCCGATTTATCTTCGTGCTACACCATCTGCTGGAGCCTGATGTTACTACCACCTTAAACACACAAGGTGGCTAATATTTGTCTGGTGAGCTTATACTGGAACAGGTATGTACAGTATATGTAACTTGTATTCTCATGGGGCTCTCGACCTATTTGGTCCCCAAGCAGCTGCCTATCTTTGCCTTGTGCAAAACCCGCCCCTGCATATTACTATCCAACATGACCAATTCATCTAAATGTGTCCAAGTTTTATAGTAATACGGATAATAGTAAGATAATGATACAGTTCTGAATAAAAACCTTTCTTTAGGCACTACTTTGTTTTAATTCTATGTTTAAAGTCAAATCTAAAATAAATTAGATTTCGATTTTGATCTAGAGTTATCTTAAAAATACTAAAATGTATTTCTAATCTTAAATACCAGTAACAATGAGTGAATAGTTGTTTTTAGAGGTATTAATAAAATTTAATATTTGGATATTTGGTTCCTATAATCACCACTGTGAACCATTCGGTAAGCTTTTCTAGAATGGAGCATTGAATATCAAACCTAAAAAGATTTGTATATATCTTAATATGTTAATTATGCAGAAAATGTTAAACATTGGTGGAAAATAAGGCCCTGTAATGAAGTCAAAGCCAATGCTACTGTGTGGTCCACTGACACATAGGAGTACACGTTAGCCTGAGGTCTAATTAAAGGTGATTTCTGTAGTGAGAAGTTCCTGACTATGTGTTCTTCATCACAATACAAGTTCCACGGATAATGCGAATGACATACAAGGCCTGCGTCGAGCCGATGTGACGCAAATCCCCAAGAAACGTATTGAGGACTGCACTATTTTGAGCTGGATTTCAGCAGTTTTACAACTGGTACGCTTGGTTAATTTTGCAATATGTCACTTGGAAGCTGGGCTTTGAGTTAACATATGCAGAGTTGCTTTGACTTTAAATGATCTCTGGATCAAAGGCAAGGCGAGAAATGCAAACAGCTTATCCTGCTATGCCCTCTTCCAGCTTCGGCTGCACATGGGAGAGGATGATGAAACTCGCGTCAACACCAGCGTTTAAGCTACAAAACATTCACAATTATCTTAGCGAGTGCTAGCATGCTACCAACAGCAAACACTCTAAACTGCATGGTCAAGGGCTGAAGCGGTTCACAGTCTTAGTGCTTCTGCACTTTTGAGGGTCTAATTGCTTTACGGGGGACGTTCTGCATGATTCAGTCAATGAGGTGTCACTCAGAGCAGTTGGATGCGAAATGGGGCGCTGGGGCAAAACCTACCAGCTACAATGTCTTTACAGTGGTGGTTGTAGGAACCACTTTATTTCTAATGAAAAATGACCAGGGAACGCATGTTCATCATCAATAGAATAGTTGCCCAGAAGGAAGTGTCTGATTGGAATGCTAGTAGGAAGGAAGATAAAGGTTACCAGGAACAATAAATGATGATGAATTTAGACTGATATGGGTAATATTTATTGAGCTACACATACAGAAGTAGTGTCTCTCAGTATGGTGTCGGGCCGCCATGTTTGCTAACGCAACATGACGTCTCTGCATGGAGTTGTAGAGGTTTTGTGATAATCCATCCCATGCAGCTTGAATGTTCTCACACAGTTCCTGCAGATTTTGCAGTAGGGGTGAAAGTGGAGTGACACCAGGTCTTCTGGACATGTGACACGTAGGGTGGT
Organism: Semaprochilodus insignis; assembly: GCA_034552555.1. Classification (NCBI taxonomy): domain Eukaryota; kingdom Metazoa; phylum Chordata; class Actinopteri; order Characiformes; family Prochilodontidae; genus Semaprochilodus; species Semaprochilodus insignis. The sequence goes on from CM067498.1 coordinate 5,911,079, forward strand.
CACTTTCATAACTCCAAAAAGGAGGACATCCCACCCCCAAAAGGAAGACATCATGAAGTGAACATTTTAAGTAGTTAATCCGGAAAGGACTAATAGGTGTCCATCCAGGTACTGCGCCGGATGGAAGACTTGGAGTTAAAAACTGGACGGTCCGGCCAAAAACCAGATGTGTAGCCACCCTAGTGACGTGTGACAACAAGCCTTTCATCTTGGTGCTGACCACGGTGCCTCCACACACAGATTTGTTGGTTGTCTCTACCAAGACTAAAGCAGGACTCGTCACCGAAGATGACCCGCTGACATTCTGAGTCACTCCATGACAGTCTGACATGACACCACTGCAGCCTAATCAATGAGTTGTTAGAAATGGAAAACAGCACTTTAGCAGCCCCCGCTACAGAGTTCCAAGTCCAAAATGAAACCGCTACAAAGTAAAACTTTGTTAATATGTCTGTTTCAAGCCTCAAGTAACACATGGAGTGTTTTTGGAAGCTTCAGATCCATCATAGAGTAGTCAAACATGTTAATGCAAATCACTGTTAGCTTAGTGCTATCAAACAGCTGTAATCCCTTAAGGATGCTAACAGAAGTTAGCATTATTGTAGAAGTATTTTCCCTCACTTTCTACAGGGCCCTGTGATGGACTGGTGACCTGTACAAGGCGTTTCCTTCCTCCTGCCCGATGAGCGCTGGGATATGCTCCAGCATCCCCTGCAACCCAGAAGAATAAGCAGCTTAGAAGATGATTGAATGACTGTCTTAAAGGTCTTTTGACATTTATAGGCCAAATTAAAAGCCTAGCTCAAATAATCACTGTTCACCACTTCCATTTATCTGGGGGAAAATCCTGCAATTCCTGAAATTCCTGGGACCTGTAACAGACTGAATTTTAGCCTAGGTTAATTAGCTCAATAACAAATACTGTGAGCAGATAAAACAATAAATTGTGCAATGAAAGGGGTTTCTAAGGCTAGGACTGCTTTATGCATACAGCAGTAACCTTCTTCTAAAACCCGTACCAACTCCATACTGTATTCATTATTTAGGGGGGTGTAATTCTGAAAGTGTTCCAGCAATTGTAAAGCTCAGATGGGAGTCTGATAATGTACAACACATTTGCCCACTGTCTTTTGTGGAGCTAGCAACGTTACATAAGTAAGACATTCATCTCTCAGATGTGACATTAGCTAAATGCAGTGCCTTGTTTTTTGGCCTTGGCTCAGGGCTTTTCTACTGCTTTTGGCCATTACGGGCCCACTGTGGGTCGTAAGCCATGCAGTATGCCGAGCGAAACACAGGTGGCAGTATTTCACCAGCAGACATTTACAGCATAACGACTGAGGAGGTGGCCAAGGCCAGATGGTCACATTACCATTCAAACAAAGGTTTGTGGGAGGTTACTGGGATGTTCCCCAAAATCTGAAAACGAGCATTTGTTCACCTCCCACGCATGTTCAGCACCCGTTTGTTGCACTGCAACATCAATAAATCAGTAGTCCTATCAAGACAAGCCATAAATAAGAAAATGGCTAGTGCTTTCCATAGTTGTGGGAGGAGCAGATAATGATGCACAGGATTATAATGGGATGATACCCGCCCCCCCACCCCACCATCGCCCCCACCGCCAAAAAAATACAGAGCAATCCACTTATTAGCTGCGTACTGACAATTAAACTGCTTAGAGACTGCATTTCCCAGGAGGCTATTTCTCACAAGCACTCTGAGGTACTGAAATTAATAAGCCAGCACTGATAAAACAAAGGGTGCTCTCACAACACATGCTTCCTATCGAGATTTGCGCTCAATTGTAACCAATTAATTCTGAGTCATTTATTAGATTCTATATAAAGCAACCTCGTTCTTATTCTTGAAGAGTTTATCTTAAAATATGCCACCTCACCTCATATCTCCTAAAACCCAGAGCAGTATTTTTCTCGCCAGCATTCTAGCTGCCAAGGAGACAATACAGGCTCATCCTATGCTCATCACTCCCTGTCCCAGACATGCTGAGGCAGGCTAATGGGGACATTAGGATGAAGCACTGACCTCAATGGCATATATAAGGGTTAATGCTTTACATCGCGGATGCAAGGAACACACAGAGGTGTCTACACGGCTAATGTCTTATTTAGATTTGCTAAAATGCAACTTCAGTGATTTGTGCAGACTTGTGCGGCTCTCAAGCATTGCAAAGTTGTTTAACTGTTTGTGTACAGGGTCTGATAGTGAAACTAAATAATTAGCTCAATTAATAACAATTTCACTATAACAGGTGCCAAAAAGTGTTCTTTGGGGCGACACCATAAAAATAACAGGTTTTTGTTACCTATACAAGATGGTTGCTTGAGCGTTCTTTAGTAAAGACAATGGTTCTAGCACACACGTCTTGGCATGGACTTGTAGAGATTCCTAAAGGTGTCCTGCAATAATCCATCCCATGCAGCTAGAATGTTCTCCTGCAGTTCTTGCAGATTCTGCGGTAGGAGTGGAGGTGGATTGACACCAGGCCTTCTGGACATGTGACAGGTGGCAACAAAACATTCATCTTGGTGCTGACAACGGTGCCTCCACACACGGATTCGTTGGTCGTCTCCACCGACACAAAAGTGGGACTCTTTACTGAAGATGACCTGCTGCCATTCTGTGTCACTCCATAACAGTCTGGCATGACACCATTGCAGTCTTTGGCAACGTCGTAATGGTTTGCAAGCATGTAGGCAATGGTTCTACTGGCATCATTGCTCGGTTGAATGTCTGCAATCGTGGCTGTTGAGTCAGTCAGGTACGTTATAAGGCCCGTCACATACATGGCCGAGTGTGAAACTTGATTCATTCACATGTCTAATGATGACAAACCTACCCACCAAGTTTCATTCCTGTCAGTTGATTCCTTCTGGGTGCAGCTATTCTTTGATGATGAGTGTGTGTAGAACCATCTGCATGCTCACATAGCACCAAAAAGCTGGTTCTATTATTACAAGCTTGACACTTTTTAAGTGCTATATACAACACATTCTCCATCAGTTTGAAGAACCATTTCACCATGCAAAGAACAATTTGGTTCTCATGGTTATAAATAAGACCATTGTCTTCAGAGTCTGTGAAGAACCTTGTTTTTTTATGTCTAAAGAACCTTTTCATGGACAATTCTGTAAAGTAGTGTTTCACAAACTGGTCCTCGGGGATTCCCAATCCCAATTCCCAACACACACAGCAGGAATATGGACTACCTGGAAGTCCCCGAGGACTGTTTTAAGAACCACTGCTGAAACCAAGAACTATTTAATTTTTAAAAGTGTGCTTCTTTTAAAGAAGTGATACTTCAATGATTCTTTAATATAGACAATGGCTATAAATAGAATCATGAGAACTCAAAAGAACCATCTCAATACATAGAATTGGTTATTTGCCAAAAGGCCAAATGGTTCCTTTCATGAAGGAAAACCTGCTGTATACGGTTCTTTGAAAAACCTTTTTAAAATGGTGCAATAAACTAATAAGGGTTCCCAGTTTGCTAATAGTTAATAGCCTTTTTGCTAAGGTGCAGTAAGCGATGTAAATCCAGTACTTTTGAATGTCAAATTCGGCAAAATCTCTTCCGGTTCACTAGCTGGCTATTCTGTGAGCGTGCTGGAAAGAAATCCGGTATTGGGACACAGTCCTGGCTCTGTAAATGGGAAATATACCAAGTTCAGGTTTCAGGTCAAGCCACATAACACTCTTCTAGCCAATCAGCAACAAGTGCACTGGACAGGGAGAAAGGGAGGGCCTATGTGCTGAACTCAGTGTGTTGCTAAGAAAGAGCTGGCCTGACAAACACCCAAGGAGGAGAAGGTCTGAAGAACAAAGACTAATGCTTGAAAATCTGGCTAGAGTGAAAAGCCATGTTAGCATCAGTGAGGCTTTTCAATGGTGAAGAAATCTCAGAGAGGGTGAAGTTAGCTTTCGCCAGCTTCTTGTTCCCCTCATTTCAATTCCACCTTAAATGGTGCCAAAGTTGCATTCTGGCAGCTGAGGTGGTGCTATACAGGTAGACAGAGGCAGCAGCATGGAACAGCAGCACCATTTAAGGTGGTACATTTCAGACCAGAAGCTTAGGTGCTGGAATGGAACTGCTTCACCATTTAAGGTGGACCAGAAAAACTAAAAATAAATTTTGGTGATAAGTGTATATACAGCTACTGGTTACAACCACATACTTAATTGCACACCTGGCTACCTCAACACATTGTACTGTCCCATATGTAGACTTAACACTAAGCTGTATTTCACTGTTCTCCATATGCTAACTGCTGTTTGCACCTCAGTTCTAGTAACATTCTGACATAGAGTTACTGCTCTTGCTGATCTTGCACATCTATTTTACTGTTTATGCACATACTGTATTGTGTCTGTCTTTTTGTCTTTGCACCATTTCCTACTGTTTATCTATTTTGTGTCATCAGTAGCCTGATACTGTTTCGTTCTACTGTACAACCCTGTACTAGTATAATGACTATAAAGTTGAACTGAAGCTGGTGAAAAAAAGCTGATTTCAGCATCATGGAGAGTTGAAAGGCACGAAAAAGGATGATGAGGTTGCTTTGTTTCTGCTGGAAAGGTGGACCACATTAACTTCAACCAACAGGTCAGTACTGTTTTGACCCATTTGCTAATTTGTGATTTGCTAGCTGTGATAGAAAGCTATATCATGGTATTTGTCCATACAGTGGATGAAGGGTTTTATGGCCACAAAGTCCACGAGCATCCATGAATTTGGAGGTCCGCACTTCTGAAGGAGCCTTGAAGGGAGGGATTTATTTATTTTGCAAACATCAACAATCGTTCTTCAGAATTGCTAACTGTACCTATATTCTGGGCCAGGGGGAACAAGTACAAGAAAATACCACAGTGTTTTATTAAATGTTCTGTAACACTTCACTGTAGGACTGTGCTGTTAAGGCTGATTCCTACATAAGCCCTTCATGATAGCTGACATAAGCTTTACATAAACACTTATGAACTATTATTCCAGTAGATGGCATTTGCCATAAGGGTTGCATTTACTTGACACCTCTTGGAATAAGCCTTTGTAATTGTCACTGAGGTTTAGGTCAGTTGTCATGATGAGCTTATGCAGGTTTCATGTAGCTTTATGAACACTGCCCTACTGCAAAGTAAGCTGTTGCCAAGTTCTTTAGGGTGCCGTCAAATTAACTTCTGCAAAGACACCTGGATGTGGTACAATTTCACAGTGCAATTAGCTGGAGTAAATTCAGTTACTGACATGCATCATCAGCCTTGGCTTGACTGGCAGAAGGTCACTCTAGGGTTACTCAATTCACCAAGTCTGGGGGGAAAAAAATTAAATTGCTGCTGGAAATCAATGCTGAGAACATGCCACACCACAAGAGAACCTTTCATACATACACTTATTTAAGACTCAATCAGCCTTCAAGACGGGTCCAACCAAAGGAAATATCAGGCATACCTGATAATATAGAGGTCTTTAAGATTACTTGGTCTTTCGCGTCCTTCACGTCAATCACACTGTCCATGTTCCACAGCTTATAGAATGTGACAGTGGATCCTGGAGCTACGTCAGCAGCAGCTGTGAAAAACTTGTAGGAGGCATGGCCTTGAAGCCCAGATTAAACCCCTGTCAGACCAGATGCTGAATGCCAAGGCTACAGGGCTTTGGGGATTAGGGTACACCTCCGCAAAAGGAGAGATCTCTGCCTTCGGAACCTGAATGGAAATAAGATGAGAAGATAAGCCTGAAGCCCCTTCTCCCTAAGGTGGGCGTTTGGTCTGACAGGAGAGTATAAGTATGAAGGCTAACTGAGATGGATGGAATAGGACGTAAGCAGGTCCAGCAGGTAAGGCCACCTCAGCTCAAGCTATGCCAGTCTCGTTTCTGTATGTCACATAGTATTTTTAACATGTCTGAGAAGTCTACAGGTAGTTAGATGATGGTAGCCTATAAACCATAGAATGCCAAAATTGTTAGTTAGCGAATTCGCAATTAAGCAAGTACATACAGTAACAGTGTGGGAAGCTCTTCCCTTTGATTTCTTTAATAATTGAAGATTTGGGGGGTAAACTTGCAAACACCCTTTAAAAGAAAGAAGAGTCAGTATTGTTACACTGATGATGTCAAACAGCAAAAAAAAAAAAGTTTGTGTTTTATGTGAGATTTAATATGATCTATAGGGTTTAAATTTGGACTCTGATCAGGTCAAAAGCATGCGTAAAAGAACAGGGCATTTTTGGCATAGAAGTGTGGATCTACAGATTTATGACAATTATTTATCAGACCTTTTATCGATAATGTAAAAAACTCAAAATGTATAATGGTGAAATTCATATATTTGACTTTTAATAGCGTTTTTTTTAGGATTTTGAACTTGAGGTGCTAAAATTCCATTTTCGAAATTGCAACTTACAATCTTAAGATAAAAAAAAAAAATTCAGATCCATTAATTCAAATCTCTGATTCAAAACTACAAATTGAATACAAATTTAGGGTGATAATTTGTGATTATAATTTCATATTTTTTTCAACTGTAAATTTCACCAACTCAGGTTCAAAACACAAAAATATATGAAAATTCTAATTTATGAATTACACCATTAAATATTTCATGTTTATTGAATTCCCATTACTATAATTAAAATACTATTACTATTAATATACATATTAAAATACTTATGTCAGCTAACCCTAAACTATACAGCAACAGGTGTTCAGTGGCAAATATACCTTCTATCCTGGGCTATTTTGAGAGGTTAAGAAACTGGCTAAATATATTGATTGTCTGACTGTTAGCTGATTTGCGTATTTTGTGTCAATTCCCAGCTAAAGATGCGTATTGTTGTGTTGGTGATGCTGTTGCCTATACTGGTGAGGGCTGGCTCAGAATGCAAGGCCAGCTGCCGCCTTGCGAACATCTCCATCACTGTGGAGAGCGAAGAATGTGGAAGCTGCATCACCATCAACACCACGTCTTGCGCCGGCCTCTGCCAGACACAGGTAGAGCCAAGTTTGGCTGATATCTAAAAGTAGAATTAGCAGGATATTTTCTAGTTGAAATGTTGGAATTATTGTTGATATCAGAACAAAACTTAAGTCAATTCTTTTTCAATACTCTTTTCCTAGTAACAGAATTTGATCATACCAGGTCCAATGTGTTTTTAACATTTCAATGTGTTTAACTTCCACTTGGCATTCAGAATCTTTTTTTCCTGTAAATTTACTATTGTGGAAATATTGTACAATTGTGGGAATATTGTATAAGAGGTGTTGGCAGTATATTGATACTTTTGCAGTAAACAATCAATAAATGATCAGCAAATTTGTAGAAGTGTTAAAGGACATCACCCACTGCTCTTGTTTACTTGTTTAGCATCCACTTCCTAAAATAACTATGCCATTAACAGTGACCAGTGGGTGACAAGTCCAACCACCAGCAAATGTCAACAACAATGTATATTCCCACGGGAAGAGTAGGCAAGCAGCGACATGCGATGTTCAGACAAGTAGTCTTAACACAATTACATTGTTAAAGGAATACTCCATCTGTTCTCAGCATAATCTCAATCTGCTGTATATGTCTATTTACTCATTTCCTATAATAGATGCCAAACAGCAGGTGTGGAGGAAACATTGCCTTCTATTATAAGTATCCTTTTCTTAGTACAGGGGAACACATTAAAATTACTGTCTGGGCTAAATGGCCATATGATACAGCAGATACTGGAGTATTCCTTCAACTAAAATCGGAGAGTTTAAATGAATACAAATATTATTTAAAATGGATTATACATATTCATTAATCAACTCACTTAAACAAATGCTTTTATTGATTTGACTTACCAGGAGAGAGCTTACCGCAGCCCGATGGCACCATATGTCCAGAACACCTGCAACTTCAGGGAGTGGACGTATGAGACCATCCAGCTGACAGGCTGCCCGGCGGGAGTGGACTCGTCCTTCACCTACCCCGTGGCCCTGAGCTGTGAGTGCATCCAATGCAACACGGAGACGACGGACTGTGGCGCGCTCAGCATGCAGCCCAGCAGCTGCCACATGTTCCACCACTACTGAAGCACCAGCACCGACCTCACCTCAAATCCATCGTCTAGACTTGGACAACTTGTAGCATTTCACCTCTCAAGCTTAATATTAGTGCCGTCACTGTCCATTATATCAGTAATCAAGTCATCTACCAACTTTACCTGAGGGTTTTTGAACAAGGCCAAATAATAACAGACTTAACTGACCCACAGACCATGTATACGTGGAATATAGATAAATTAGGAAGTTTGAACACCCTGTTCATAACAGGTTTATTTGGTTTTCAACACATCCTCTGCAGAGAACAGAGTTAAATATGGGGTTTGTCTGAAAATCTTAGAGCACAATTTCTATTTGTGCTCTGCGATGGGCTGGTGGTCTGTCCAGGGTGTTATTGGCCTTTCGCACAGCAAGTGCTGGGATAGGCTCCAGTCCCCAGAGACCCAGGAAGATAAGCAGTTTAGATGAGTAAATGAATGAGCAAATGAATGAATGAATGAATGCATGAGTGAGCGTCATAACTTTTTCCACAGGCCACACTCTGTTTCATCTCCCCTCCAGCCCAATATCGTGCATTAGTGCATTAAAAGAAGGGTGTTCTCCGTAGAGGATGTGGAACTCATTTTCACATACAAAATCAACATAACATTTTGGCTCCCAAAGGTACCTATACGGCTGTATAATATTGTTGCTGTCTGAACAAAACCAAATTCTTTTTTTAATTTTAATTGGTTGACATAATTTGAAAATGCTAGCTGGCATTTACACTATATGCCAAACAGACAATTAGAAACGCTCTAAAACAACTGAATATTGTTGAATCAAAAGTTCATAGGTCACTTTTTTGGAGAGATCAAAGGGGATTGAAGGTTTTGTTCTGACAACAACAACAACAACAACAACAACAACAACAACGCAAAGCAAAGAATGCATGGACAGTGGGGTCCAAAAGTCTGAAACCACATTAAAAGTCTTGATTTTTTTTTTTACCTAGAAAACTAATAAACAAATTTTAGCATTCTGAAATATTCAAAGCAAATACTGTCATGAAGACGAAATTCTAAAGATCCTGCTCTAGTTTTAGATCACTACTCAAATTTCATCAAATATGTAACACCAAAAGGCTTTTGTACAAAATGTCTTGTCTTTTTTTTTTTTTCCCCTCTTGGATTTGATCAGCTCATCCAAGGTTTATCACAAACTCGTCCAGCTTGAACAGACGCCGTCACTAAATCCTTGTAAATGGCTTAAAGATTCTACTTTTTACTCAAACGGTTATGCTGTGAATATCATCTGTAATGAAAATGTGGTATTAAATGAGAAAAGAATGCAGAACTGATACATATTCACTAACGCTCTCAGACTTCTGGATCCCACTATTAGGAGTCATCACTGTATATATTAAATATAATATATAACAACCGTGTGCAAACGTTTTAGTACCCCTGGTCAAATAAGATGTTTTTAGTGTCAAACAAACAAAACTCATCTACAAGAACCTACTTCTATTTTGTACAAAATTATGATTTATTTTCTGATAATAAAATGATTAGAAGATACATACAACATAAAAAATGTCTGTCCAAAAGCCCTGGCACAATATATAGTATTTTTTTGTTTTATTAATTCTAGCAAATAAAGTCAAATGTATGCATCGCTTGACTGCCCTTTGAAAATCAACACAAATTTAAATTTACGTGGGGTGCCAAAACTTTTGCACAAAACACTATCAAGAAAATTATTTGTAGTAATAATAATAACAATAATAATAATAATAATAATAATAATATTTGCATGACCCTGCATATTAGTAATTGCTCACAGAATATCAGCAATGCCTTGTTGTAATGCTGTTCACTCAACACCTCACACGAAAACATGTATATCATTAAACCAGTAGTGTCCTTCTCGATACCTTCACTGCAAACTAGATACAGGTGTCCTGCTCTTGTTCTCTTTCTGTAACGTTCCTGTCGCGCCCGTGTTGACCCTGTTCGTTACGGATGGCACGAAGAGCCTGTTGCTCGGCATCACCTAAGCATGTAAACAGTGCATCATTAAAACAGCTCATACGCAGCATTAGCATCTCCCATTTGTTTCTGTAACACACCAGCTGCTGCCAGCCACTACTTGCATATGCGCACACGCGTAAGCACACCCAAATTAATTTGTACTGCATGAGAAATGTGTGCGCGAGTGTTTACCACAGCTTATAATTGTTCTTCAGAGACCAATTATGAAATTCCTCTCTGCGAGCATCCCCTGTATTTACTCCAAAGAGCAGAACCCATGATCCACGCTCGTTTTGCATAATCAAATTAGTGATGAATCAACATGAATTTCAAGTGGCCTATCTGCGCTTCGGATGAACGAACACCACAAATATAAATACAATTAGACGCACAAAGAGGTAGCAAAAAACAAAACGCTTTAATGAACAAACATTTCAGGGAGTAAAAGCAATACACGCTGCTGGCGACATTGCAGCGGTGTAACAAAGGGCACGGCTGCTTTGGACTCTTGGACAGTGTGCAAAGCCTGAAATACTTAAACAGTGAGTACAGAGAGAACAGTCAGAGTACAGCGGAGCCACCAGCAGTGCAGGGAGAACTCGGGTTTGACTGCAATTCCAAAGGCCAGCCTGTCCAATCTATTCGGTATGAAGGACACCATGAAGCAAACATATCAGCACTGCCAAAGAAAGACATGTCCACATTATCAACCGAGGAAAAGAAACATCATTTCACACATAAAAAAGGCTCTGGGGCGAACAGATTTCCAGCGAAAAGGATCATCCTACCTGCAGAGTATTAAAGTAATTCTCTCTACGGTCATGTAATGATCTTTTCCCCTAATGCACATGTAGGGAAACAACCAGCAATGTTCCTTAACCACCAATTTGGGCTTTACACTCACTTTATACCAGTTAGACTATGCGTGCCTTAGTGTTACACTCACTCTCTTTCCACAAAAGAAAAAACCCTTAAAGGGAAATTCCACAGATTTCCTGCATGATTAAATCATTAAGATGTAAACAGAGTGGTGGGATGTGAAATGTGCCCATCTACAACAACTTCCCCTGTCAACTGTTCACGGTGGTGGTGGTGAAGGGAACCAGACGTCCGAAGTATTTAATGACTCGGAAAAAGTACATCACAGGAAATTAATAGACTACATGGTCACGAATACAACACAGAGACAATGTATTCACACTCCGAGATAAACTTTTGGTCTACAGCGTATCCTTAAAATGTGTCCACGTTGGAGAGGCACATGCATGACGTTTATCTTTTCAGAGGTGCTAGCGATTTAGCATTAGCTAGCCTGTATATAAATGCTTTCCGGATAGCAAATTTGGGCTATTGATATTACAAGCCCTGGTTGATATCACTACCATTGTACAGAAATGGTACAATGGTACAGTTTCACATTAAAAGTCTCAGAATGAAACTGTTTACTTCTTAACAACTTAACTATGCAAAAAAACCTGGAACAGTCAGTGGAATTCAACGTGACAGTTCAGTGAAAAACTGAACACACCTTTTCTCCAAATGTAGTTGATCAGCCGGGACATAAATGGTGCCCTTAGTCCTCAAGAACAACAAGTCTAACATGACCATTTCCATTGGCATGGTCAACAGCATACAGTGTCAGAAACCACAACTGAGATTACCGAGCGGCTTGAGACACAGTTTGAGGTAAGCTTTCACTCTGCACAGCGCTAACAGTATAAGCTACGTTAGCCTCAAAACGCAAGTGCAAAACCAAAGACCTCAGACCTCAAACAGGTCTCAACCGAGAACTTCCATTCAGGGCAACAGGAAAAATTAAGGAAATGTGATTATTGGCCGAACCTCTCTTTCAACTCCCCCCTCCCAACATATTCCACATGTAAACAATCCCGTATTCGTCATCTCCGAACAATCTTACTATTCTTGTCTGCTAGCCTGCATATTTGTTTCGGATGATCTCGCCTCCCTCCACCTCCACCTGCTCGTACAGCCACTTCCTGTCACAGCGGCACTCGACGCCACATTTGCGGGAGCCGCATTCAGGGCAGGGGTAGAAGCAGCCCATGCAGTCCACGTCCAGACAGTCGCACAAGTCCCGCCCACAGGAGATCAGAAGACCTTGGCTGTCGTACACTTTACTCTTAGCTGCCATGCCTTGCCTGGAAGAGAGGAGGACAAGAAAGTCATATCATACACTCATATCATGCAGTGCTGAAGACTAGCCATAAAAATGTGGCCTTCAATAGTCCATCTATATACAGACACAACTGCATGTGGAGAACCTAAAAATAAATCCTGCTTAAGGAAATACAGTTGACAGATTCACTAAATAGGAGTTCCATAACCATGTGCCTGGGCACTTAACATTTACCTCTATGCAAGCACATTTATTGTTTTACATATTTATCAATTAAGTGAAAAGTGGTCTGATGTGAAAAACACCATTCTTGAGAATCTGAGTTTCATACCTTTCACTAGATGGGGGTTTTGGCCCCCCACGCCTCCTGTAGCCATCATTTATGGTCCTTCCCTATAACAACACATTTGGCATTTCAGAATGTGACGTTACTATGTAACGGTACTGTGCAAATGTCTAAGATGCCCAAGGAAACCATCTGGACAATAGGTTGTGTTACTATACAAACAAACATTAAAGCAGTAAACAGTAATATGAATTTGTTAATTTTTAAGTTGTTTTGAGCTAGTTAGAACAGCTTTGGTTTCTGAATTCTCCTCAGTGCCCTCATGCTACGTTCACATGTTTGCAGTAGATTGTAAGTGACAACATTCCGCAGAGTGAACAATTTTCCCAACTTTTGTCACCAGCCACAGAGGTGCAATAAATTGGGAATACATTTTTGGGAACCATGAACACCAAACATCTTGTGGTTGAGTTCCAGACAAACCCAGTATTACATAACAAAAATCATTTTAGTGACTTCATGCCACCATGAGGTGCAGAATGACTTTCCAAAACAAACATGTGAACACAGCATCATCCACCACATGAATAAATTCCAACACCCCCACATCTGATTTAACTGAAGGCCATTTAACTGAGAGCCAAATACCAACAATAAATAATACTATCTATATGTAATAAAAGGCTTCCTATTGAAGGAGTTCAAAAATGGCTACTCAAAATGGCCACTCACTGACAGACAAAAATTGCTTCTTGTATTTACACTCATCGCCAAAGTATAGTTACATCCAGAAGGAAGTGTCGGACTGCAAAGCTATTGGGAAGGAAGATAAAGGTTACCAGGATCAATAAATGATGATAGATTTAGACTGATATAATATTTATTGAGCTGCACATACCAAAGAAATGTCTCTCAGTATGGCGAAGGGGTGCCACGTTTGCTAACGCAAAATGTCAGCTGTCCTGGCACGGATATGTTGAGGTCCCAATAGCATCCCACACATTTTCAATCAGGCAGAGGTATGGTGATGCGGCTGGCCATGGCATAGTATCTGTGTCTTCAAGACAAGCTCTTGAGATGACAGCAGTATATGGACGAGCGTTGTCCTGTTGGAACAGCACACCGGAGTATGCATTCAGAGCTACTGTTTGCAGGCCCTCATTAACACAACGTTGGGCTGTCAAAGTGCCTGTAATGAAGACCAAAGGTGATCTGGCATCATATGAAATTGCACCCCACACCATGACACCAGGCCTTCAGGACATGTGACGCGTGACAACAAACCGTTCATCTTGGCGCTGACCACAGTGCTTCCACTCATGGATGTGCTGGTCATCTCCACCAAGACAAAACCAGGACTCACCACTGAAGATGACCAGCTCTGGCACAACACCACTGCAGTCTTTGGCGACAGTGGTGTGGTGTTAAGGGCAGTCATTGTAATGGTCTGCGTGCATGTAGTCCTGCGTCGTGCAGCTGTTTACCAGTGGTGCTGGCACTAAGAGGATGAGCCTGATGGAAGACATCACTGCTCGCTGAATGTCCACAATCGTGGCTGTTGGGTCACTCCGCTCATGTCGTACAATCCACTGGTTCTCTCTTTCCGTGGTTTGTCTCCCAGATCCTTCGTATCACTAATGTTTGCCTTCTTTTATCGACTGCCACTAACAGCATGCTATGGTAATATCCGCATGACCGCCGATAAGACCATCCCGTTCCTGGAGCCCAAGGATGCGACCGCTCCCCAACTCTTCCAACTGCTTCAATTCATTTCAGACTCTTCGCCAAGGCATAAGGATGCTACCAACACAACAGCACGAGTCAGAATGGAAACCCTTGCAACAGGGCGACCTTATATAATCAGTCAGGTACATAAGGGCCGTCCTTGCTTAGGTCACATGCATGACCAAGCATGAACCTGAACCATTCGCATGTCTCGCAATGTCAAACCTACCCACCAAGTTTCATTCCTCTCTGTTGCTTCCTTCTGGGTGCAGCTATTTAGTTGATGACAAGTGTATTAACGTCAGCATTTTCTATAAACACTTACTGCCTAATCAATTAGCTTTCAAATCTCAGGTGACTACAACGTTTACACAGCATTCTATATTCACAAATTAAACAGGAATTTATGATTTATTTTTGGGGAGTTTGATCATGCATGAATTATGCAATCACGCAAGCATGTAAGCACGCAAAGCTCCTTTAAACCAGTAGCACGAAAACCTGAGTGTTACCTTTAGGCTGGTCTCTCTAGCCGTTTGTCTCCTCTCCTTATTGAATTGTCTGGCTCCATCAGAAAGTGGACCAGGGCGATTAGATTCATCTTTTGTTCCCAGCCCCCCTCTGCTCTTCCTTAATTCAATCTGTATATAAATTCAAGAGCTTTATCAAATAGCAGCTAATTGCAGCTTAGAGCAGGTCCTCATAACATCCAGCTGGGAAGATAACTGTGAAAAATGTGTAGAGCACGGGAGCGTAACAATATCATAAAGCCCTCCACCTAATTTATCAGCTAAAGTGCTAAGATTTCTCCTCGGTGCTTGACAGTTTAATACCTGACACGACTTGAATTCTAAACAAATACGACTCCAATTACGAGTACTAAGGCTCAAAGACATTGTGTCCATAAAAGTGTCTACACAGTTATCATATCCCTTAGGTGCCTCTTTAAATCCAAAATGATTAGTGATGTAATGACATGCTTAGCTCGCAATTCAATTTGATTTACGAATGTGCTCAAAATTCAAACAATGCTTCGAACAAGCATTAGACTGCCTCTATTACACCTGGTCACTTCATGAGTATCCGTGTTGTATCTGGATATAACGCACGTGTAAACACACTCAAAATGCATCGAAAACAAATACAAACGTGTTCACTCAAATCACATCATAAGGTGGTCCGAGACGCATTTGAGCCACAGGTTATAGCAGTGCAAGGGCGTCCGTCACTCCAAGACACATGCCGCAAGCAAAACCACTCCCCATGCATTACATCACTGGGCATGTGACCCCAGTTTTCGAGGAAGGTAATCATGGTGGGCGCATGTGGTTGGACAACCAGCGAAAAGCTTACTAGCAGTATAGACGGACACTACTATGCAAAACAAACTGCTGACAGTAAAAGCTAAATGGATAAACAACTTGTAATCGGTTAGGACGTAATGAGCGGATACCAAAGGGATTTCAGTCTGACTAACCTTACACACGCGACTACCAAGTATAAATGCATGCGAAAAGCTTATCGGGATACAATCCAGATACTAGTCACGTAAAGTGACCAGGTGTAAGCATTGTCAATGATTGCTGGCTCTATGCTGGTTATTTGTTTGCAATGCAATCTCATCAGATTAGAATCATTAGAGCGATTAGAATCATTAATAGATGTGCATTCTCCAACAGGGATACATCACCATTGATTGGTGCATATGTGTTTCTGTGTGTGCGGCTACAAACCTTGGCACCGTCTCCCCCTGCCTTGGGCCAGTTTGAGAAGATAGTAGGCACAGCATCTTCCCTGAGGAACTGCTTTCCATTGTAATCGCGGAAGCAGTCAGGCTGGAAGTGCTCTGAGCACAGGCAGGAGTTTGTGGTCGGAACAAAGTTCTTTCTACCTAGGCTTCGCACCCATTGCTCCGCTAACTGAGGCTTGCTGATCGGGAATCTAAAGAAGAGAAGAGAAGTTTAGATTAGAAAATGCATTTCTAAAAAAGTCATTCAAAGTCTGTTCAGGCATACAGTTTCTGCAACAGGGGGTGACACGTTGACCATAAGTTTCCAAAATGAACAAGAAAGGCTAGGTATCGTTTCCACTGCCGTGGCTATCAGGATCTCACTGACAATGTAAAGGGGCAAAAATCTCACCTAAAAATAGAAAGGAATTTTATTTGCATTATGTAATATTGTGTAGCACACCGATGAATCCCTCCACCTCATCAGTTTGACAGAATTCTCAATTTTTGTGTTTTCATCTATCAATATTCTCTCACTACAATCCCCAGCATGCACTGGGCAACATGTACAACTATTGGGAATCCATACATGGTAATAAAGAATTATGACTGCTAGATTAGCAGCTGATGTGGAGGCTAATAAATAAAGGCACATTATGCACCCAAAAACCACCACGAAGTGCTTGTAATCTTTCAAGAAGCTCCTTCAAGTTCAAGATACTTCATTGGGGGATTCATTGTGGGGCAGTCGTGGGCTGGAGGTTAGGGAAGCAGCCTTGTGACCGGAGGGTTGCCGGTTCGATTCCCTGAGCCGACAGTAACGACTGAGGTGCCCTTGAGCAAGGCACCTAACCCCCATAGGGCTACCCACCGCTCCGGGCAAGTGTGCTCACTGCCCCCTAGTGTGTGTGTATTCACTAGTGTGTGTGTGTGTGTGTGTGTATATATGTGTGTGTTTCACTTCACGGATGGGTTAAATGTGGAATACAAATTCCTCTGTGTGAAAAATCACAAATGGCACAAAATGGCTCAAAAACTCTCTACTCAGAGAATGATTGGCCTCAAGATACATTTGATGTATCCTGAACTTGGAAGAGCTTCTTGGAGCTCAAGATGCATCATTGGGGGGTGGGGGTCCTAGTCTTTAAACCTCACTTCAAATCTACAGCATACTGTTGTTAAACTGCAGGGTAGGCAATTAGGCATGTCCACAACAGATCTACTGTGTTCATTTAAGCAATCTAAATAAGTCCTACCTATGGGAATATAAGTGACCACAAAACAACAGTACTGCAAACCCCTTAAAAAGATTGTTTTGATGAATTCAGCAGTTAACATGGCTTCATGCTTATGATCATATATAAAATCTGTCCTCTTCCGGGAAGGCTTTACACTAGGCTTTGGAACACTGCTGTGAGGATTTGACTGCATTTAATGACAAAAGCATCAGGAACTGATGCTTGTTCACCAACCAGCACCATCCAGCCGACAGCATCCTGTGTCCTGTGGCCACTGATGAAGGACTAGAAGATGACTAACACACACTGTGCAGCAGCAGATGAGCCATCGTCTCTGACTTTACATCTACAAGGTGGACCAGCAAGGTAGGAGTGTCCAATAGAGTGGACAGTGAGTGGACAACTCCAGCAACACTGCTGTGACTGATCCACTGGCAGCAGCCCCACACACACCAGCACCAGGACCACTTCAGTGTCACTGTCCTGCTGAGAATGATCCACCACCTGCTCTGTCGTGGTCCTGTGGGGGTCCTGACCATTAAGGAACAGGGTAACAAGGTATGCAGTAAGTCAGATGGACTACAGTCTGTAACTGTAGAACTACGAAGTGCACCTATATGGTGAGAGGCTTCAGAAAGAGGTTTTGAAGTATTGGTTGATGGGTGAATAAAGGCGGCTGAGCAGCCCCACAGCAATCAATCAATCAATCAATCAATCAAACAATCAATACTTATTTGTATAGCACTTTTTACAACTAATGTTGTCTCAAAGCAGATTCACAGAAAAGCAGTTTATATAAAGGGAATGAAAACACAGAGTCCGTGTATAGACGTATATCTACATACAGCAGAGGATATCTGAAGAACTTGACTATGAGCTGGGCTAAAACACCTGCTCCTATGAGCTACAAAACACTAGTCTAAACTGAATTTCTCCAGCCCCTAAAATCCACCTTAATCTGCTGCCCGTAAGGCCAGTTGCACAGCTTCAAGACTTTCCACTCTCATTTCTGTTCTGGTGGAAAAGGTAGCTACTTAGCCAGCTAGCTAACTTAGCTAACTACATGTGAAGCTAACAGCAAATAGATCTCTGGGATTTTGCCCAACGGCTCCAGCTTGCTGGCCTCAAAAAATCAACTACATATCAACAGAATTATTGAATAATTCAACATATAAAACGCATTAAAGCATTAAGAAACGCGGCATACTTTATCATGGGGCGCAAAACTCTTACCTATAAAATCGGATCTCTGAGCCTTTGATAAAGCGGTTGGTACATCCGAGCGCCGAGCACGCAATCGGCATGGTTTCGGAGAACGGCTGTAGTTACTTCCAAGTTGAAAACTGGCTTCTTTGAGTTTCTGCAGGGTTGTTAAACATCTAAGTGTGTATATGTACAAGTAAACAAAGTGGAACGACGTGCCTCTCTGCCGCCAGTAGAAACAAACGTAGAAGCTCGGTGCTTCTGAAATAGCGGTTCTGGAAATACTGCCGCCCAGCGGACGGAGGGAGCATTACAGCAATAAACAAGCTGACTTTAATAAATCACGATTCGGCCTCCATATCCAGACGGATGGACTTATGAACATCACCTGACCCCAACACTTCATTAAATGAATATTTACATTTAGAAATACTCGTTTTCGAAGTGATGGGAGTAAACGTTGCACTTTTATTTTGGCATAGGCTACATGCAACCGGAAGTACAGTAGTTTGATACGAATGCATGAGCTGTATCATTAATTTAAAAGACGTTTTCCTCTGTACCTCAATGTTGTGTGGACATTAGGCGTTAAGTAACAAGCCCTCCCGGATTTTTAATGGAGCAGTTTGAAGAAGATTTGGTTGAGGCCCTTAAAGATGTTGTAAAGGCCGGGAACTGGCAGTGTGTTGGAGATGCAGCGAAATTGAAGTCACCATGCACGAAGTAAGTTAGGAGTCCCATACGGAGAAATAACCGTGATTTGAAAATGCAGGCTCGCATGTTTTTATCGCTTTGGTTACAAACAGATTTATAAGGTCTTAATGAAAGTAAGTGGCGTATTGTTAAATCTTTATCTGAATACTCTCTTGGAGGTTTTACGCAGACGATGGAGAGCACATTGTGCTTGTGCGCACGGAGGACGGACGATTTTGGGCTATGGACTCATCCTGCCCACATGAAGGTTGGTGCAGTTTATTAAGCCACGACCACCAGCAGCAGACACTGAAGAATAAAGAGAGAGAGAGATATTAAACAAGCCCTCAGGAAAACAGATTATGTCAGTGCGTTCTTAGAAGGTGTCCTGCTCTAGTATCACTGTCTCTCTCTCTCTCTCTCTCTCTCTCTCTCTTTCTCTCTCTCTATCTATCTATCTCATCTGTTTGTCTGTCAGTCAGTCTATCTATACCTATCTGCCTGTCTGTTTGTATGAATCTATCTATCCTGTGTGTGTGTCTGTCTATCTATCTATCTATCTATGTGTCTGTCCGTTTGTTTGTCTGTCTATTTATCTATGGTTGTATTCACAGGGGGTCCGCTTGACCAAGGTGACATCGAGGACCTTGGGGACGGGAAACTGGCATTAATATGTCCCTGGCATTATTTTGACTTTAGCCTGGAGACGGGCGCTTCCTCCTCTGGACTGCAGGTAGACCACTCCAGTGAAGCTGTCAGCATGGCAGTACTGACCCATTGTTGAGGTCCTTGTGCTTTTATTTTGTATTTTTGACCACAGAATCAGGTGTATGATGTCAGAGTGGTAGATGGGAAGGTTTACATAAACACTCCAAATACCTTGTCTCGCTACCCTGTGCCAGTGACGAAAACAGCAAAAAGAGGTGAGTGGTCGTATGGAAGCTTTAGAAAAGGAAGGGGGAAACACCACCATGAGTTTATGTAGGTCAAGCAATTCCCTCCTTTCTTTGGAAACTTTTCTAGATGTCTTGTCACCGGTCGAAATACAGTCAGCATCCTCGGAAAATACGCTCAGTTTTTGGGCCATGAAGATCCTCTGTACTCCAGACCCACAGGAAAAGGTTGGCATTCATAGTCTCCTTTTTTTCTGGAAAGACCTCATAAAGACTGAATCCTCATTTCACAGGACTAGACCTGATGCAGGTTTCATTTCTGTACCTGAATGTGTTGTAGTAGCATATGTACTCATTTGCCACTTCATTCACTGACCACGTTGTAGTTCCAGCAGGCGTCACTTATAATCGATCCAATTTTGTTCTCTACCTCAGGTGGTTTTGACTAAGGATGTGCAGAAGTGGTGGGATACTGGGAAAATAACAGAGATTGGGGAATGTGCTCCACCGGATCAGCCTAGCAGGATAGATAGCCTGACAGTGGTGGAGCCAGGCAAAATCAAACGCGGCAAAGGAGGCACCCAGGTACGCAATCTAACTGATGAGGTTTAAGAGGAAAGAAAAGACAAAGAAGACAAAAGAAGACACACAGTTTACAAATTGTAGCAATTAGATAAATGGTAAATGGAACTAAGGCGACTTGTATTGTATGATTTTGTAAATGTTGTAAATGTAGAGAGACCATCATCCTTTCCAACGTGTATTTAATTTGTACTCAAAAAAAGCCAGAAGTTATTTTTGAGGAGATATGATATTCATTCCACTTGCATTAAACAGGGAAATGGAAAATATGAAGAGAGAGTGGAATAACAGGAGATTCCACAACTGAAGTTCAAAACTTGATTGAAAGATATAGAGCAAATGCGACTCCTACCAACACAAGGTAGACCACCAGAACTGTTGCTATCAGATAAACAGCACTAAAAGTTTTCATTTTTGACAGAGTGGAGAAAAATCAAGCTCCACTGTAGCTTCAAATCTGAGGAAAACCACAAGTCTTTCTGTCCATCCTTCCACTGTGAGAAGACACCTCAGGAACATGGGTCTGAAGGATGTGTAGCTGGCCAGAAGCCCTCACTGAGGAAATGAGAACATTTGATTGTCAAACAATTAAGATGCTGGTGTTCTCAAAACTATAGACTGACCACCCTAGAGTCCAGACATCAACCAGAAGAGAATTAATGCTCTCATGAAGGTAAAGCATAGACAAACCTAACACTGAGCAATAACATAATATTTATATCTTCATTTATAGGCAAGCAGGATCGCTTTGCTTCATTCTCTGGCCAACATAGAACAGTGGGCTATTGACCTCTCATGGGATATTATAGCTCGATTCTCTTCAGTCCAGCTTAGTACTGGAGACTCAATGCCGCGTCAGTTCTTCAGTGACTTTGTCAAAGTAGCAGGTGACGAAGCCAAGGTCAGTGACTAATATTCAACCCTACAGCTTATGATTCTTTGGTTGTAATGCGCTCACCGGACAAAAACATGAGTTACCTTGTGTGTTTAAGATGGTAGTAACTTCAGGCTCCTGCAGATGGCACTGCACGAGGATGATGGGGCTATAAATACCTGCAGGGTGTGAGTGACGGGATTCATAGATTGAGAAGAGGTGCTACAGTGCAGTGAATGTCTCGTTCTATGTGTGGGAAATGGCTCCAAAGCAGATGTTAATGATTGGCTAAAAGGAGTGACTGCATTTGGGTGAGCCAAAGACCATAGTGTGAAGGAAGTAGCTGAATCTGCAGGTGTATGGAAGCATACGGTCATACGGGTCTACCAGCAGTGGCTAAAATCCCAGTCTACAGGAAACTCTCTGCCAGGGAAGGAATCCACCAAATCTGGCCCAACTGCACAATGCTTTGATGCAAGCATGNCCTACATCCAGAAACTTAGCAGCTGTTATTTATGCTCGTGGAGGTATTACATGCTATTAGATACAGTCATAGGTGACTCATTTTTTGTCCGGTAGGCAATATAATAATAATAATGATGATAATAATAATAATAATAACAATAATAATAATAATAATAATAATAATAATAACAACATTGTTATTATTTTTGCAGCATTATGATTTATTAGAGCAAAGGATCAAGGAACTGGGAAGCTCTTTTGGTGCCCTTCCTGTGCATAACGGTCAGTATGGCATTTGGGTTAATTGCCTGTATGTGTTAAAAGCTGACAATTGTGCGTGAGATTTGTTTCCTGTGTCTGTAGGTTTGTGGCAGTCAGCGACAGAAACTTCTCATGATCTTCTGGCCAGACTGGCTATAGTACACATGGTCCATGAAGCCAGGTATCGTACTGAGAACATTAGAGAAAACAAGGCACTTTCGTTCAGTGATTGATTGTTCATTTTTCTGAATATCTTAGAAAAGACTGACTAACACTCAAGTCTGCCATCAGGTTAAAGTTCTTTAGTGTCTTTGATTTCCAAGTACCTTCGGCTTTGATGGTTAATGTCCCTAGTAGTCATCAGTAATCGTCATTGGTTAGTATTCATGTCCTGTTTTCAGACATGTTTTCTGAAGACTGAAATGGTGTTCTGACAGGTCATTTTCAAAGCCAAGATTAGCTTTCAGTACATGTCTGAAAAACCCTTAGTGTCTCAAAAGTCCAAAATGGCCCCCTGTCTTTATTTATTTGACTGTACCGTGTGTTTTTTTGGTTTTTTGTAGGGGGTTGGACGTGCACCCTCAGACGCTGTCCCGCTTTGCAGCTCAGGGAGACACAAACTCAGTAAAGATCCTAGAGGTCATCTACACTGATGAGATCACTCATGTGGCTGCCGGACTCCGGTGGTTCACCTACATCTGCTCCAAGGAGGAACGGGTAAGAGTTATTAATACAGTGTGATGCGTCTGCTTTGTCTTGTTTGACTGTCTGTCATGCTGAGATAAGATAATCCAGTAAGATGCATTAAACGTTAATTATTGCTGAGCATGTTGTGAGAGCGTTAATCCCAGAGCTCCAAGGCGGAATTCTCAGTTGTGTCATTCACATTTTTAAACGGAACAACATGCAAGACAAAGTTTGCGAAGCTCAAAGCGCCGACCTTTGCGTATTTGCATGAAGTATGTTTCTGGTCTTAGACGCCAAATATCATTACGCCTTTTGTTAAGTTAGATTTTGCTATGCTATTAAAATGTAATGACGTAATAACAAACTTAAATATACATTGAATAATGCAAGGAATTGTATATCCACTCGTTTTACGCTGTGTATCAGAAAGTCTGAGTCTGCATTTCTTTTTGCTGTTCTTTTGTCGGTTTGTTTTGAAGTAAAGCAATAACAAAAATGTGACATAACACAAAACGGTGGATCTTTTCACAACAAATCGAGACGGCATTCAACAATGACTATATCAAATTCAAACTGATACAATAAATTAGGAACAAAAATGTGAAATAGATTAAAAAACATTTCTTGGCTTGTTTCATAGAGCTGTGAATGATAATGAAATAATTTAATTTGAAAGTTTTTATCACCAGCCGTACACTAGTGTTTATAAATGTGGAATTACATGCCACATTAACAGCAATATTTACATTTTATTGTACAATAATAACGTATATGTTAAGAACTTTGTGAGAACATTGTGCTTTAAAATATTACAAATGATTGGCCAAGATGTATTGTAATTCAAATGTTACATTAAATATTTTGCGTACAATATATTCACTATACTTCATCATGCTAGTAATATCCATTTATGCTAGTAATATCCTTTTTTATCCTCGATCGTTCTTTAATATCAGTCAGTTTGCTGTGTTTGCTGTGTGTTTTCTAGGACTGCTTGACAACTTTCCACGATTTGGTTAAGTTGCACTTCAAGGGGTATTTAAAGCCCCCTTTCAACACAGAGGGGAGGAAGACAGCAGGGATGACAGAAGAGGTATGATATATATTTCAGCATGCTTCCTGTCCTGACCTTAGTGGATTGGTGAACATCTATTCAAATATAATAACTGTAATCTGATGTGATGTTTAAAGCACCTGTAATAACCATAATTGTTTTTTCCACAGTGGTACGTTCCACTTGTTAAACCCTCCAGCTGACCGAAGGTGTCCTTCACCATTTGATACGAAAGTGTGTATGTATATGTATATATACATATACATATACATATACATATACGTGTGTGTGTGTGTGTGTGTGTGTGTATATATATATATATATATATATATATATATATATATATATATATGTATGTATATATAAAGTGTGTATGTGATATAAGCTGCTACTCTCTCTCTTCTGTTCAGTTAAATACGCCCCTCACTGTAACTGCCATCATTTATATCCCAGTGAAATCTTGCCACTTGTTTTATGTGCCCATTTGCTGTTATGAAATGGTTATTTATGCAGATTTAAAGTACGTAAGTTTCTTTAGTACTTACTGCTGCTATATTAAATGAATTTTATCGCTTGTTTTTTTTTAAAATGCATCATAAACTTGAATAGAAAACTGGCAGACTAGTGATTGATCTTACATGAGTCATTTTGCAGATGTCCCTTGCCAAAATCAGATTTAGTTTTTCTTAAAAGGGAAAAAAGACTTAACTTTTCTGTATGCACCATGTGGAGTATGATCCCGTAAATAAAATGTAATATTCAAAGTTATAATGTGCTTGTTTTGTGTCAGAGTATTTTCTGGATATGGATATTTTCAAACATATGAAAAATGTAACTCATTATACTGACAGAGGGTGCTGGTGAGT
>CM067498.1:5950325-5981729 GCA_034552555.1 Semaprochilodus insignis
ATATATATATATATATATATATAGTTGTTTTTTATTATATAATGCCCAAATTCTCTCTCATATATGTTAGAAATATATATAGGCAATATATAATCTATTGATTTTGACAGCCATTGAGGGTTATCTTTTCAGTTGTGGCACATAACAGTTGTTTTCCTTGCAAGTTTACAGGGAAACCATAAAATATCCAACAATTAAAAATAATTTAAACTCAATTTGTCTAGTTGAAACAATAAAAAAGATCAATATCAGTAATGAGAAATACAAATAGACATCTGGCAAATTGCAAAAAAAAAGAAAAAGTAAAAAAAATGGTAAAGGAATTGTAAAAAAAAGTAATAAATGAAAAAAATTAAGAATTTAGGTTTTTTGCTGTACCACATAGTGCTACCATTGATGTACTATATTACATTATTGTTGTTTATCTGCATGATGAGTATGGCAGTTAAACATTAATGGACATAGTTTGTGACTGTGGAATGACCAAAGAAAAGTTTTATAAAACCATAAAAAAAAACATAAAACCATAAAATCTTTTCACTTATGGCATATAACACTTTGTTGCTTTCTTTGCAAGTTTACAAGGAAACCATAAAATATCCAACAATTAAAAGTACTGCAAACTCTATTTTTCTAGTTGAAACATTAAAAAATGATCAATATCGATAATAAGAAATAGAAATAGATATCTGGACACAATGTGTGTAATGTAATTTAGAATAAAAAACTAATTGCAAAAAAGAAAATAACAAACTGGTAAAAAATCTGTAAAAAAAGGTGAAAAATTGTAAAAAAAAAAAAAAAATAAGAAGAAGAATTTAGGTTTTTGCTTTACCATATAGTGCTCCCGTTGATGTACTATATTACCTTGCTGTTGTTTGTCTGCATGATGAGTATGGCAGTTAAACATTAATGGATGTGGTTTGAGCCTGTGGAATGACCCCAGAAGTTGTTTACTAGGAAACCAAAAAATATCAAACAATTAAAGTGCTGCAAACTATATTTTCTAGTTGAAACATTAAAAAGGATCAGTATTGGTAATGAGAAACAGAAATAGAGATCTGGACACGATGTGTGTAATGTGATTTAGGGTAAACAACAAATTGCAAACAAAAAACAAACAAACAAAAAAACATTGTAATAAAAAAGCTGTAAAAAGGTCAAATAAATAAGAATTTAGGTTTTACAATACCACATAGAGCTGTCATTGGTGTTCTACATTACTCTACTATTGTTTGTCTGCATGGTAAGTATGGCAAGCAGACATTAATGGACATGGTTTGTGGCTGTGGAATGACCAATGAGCAGTTTACAAGGCAGCCATACAATATGCAACAATTAAAGTAATGTAAACTGTTTTTCTATTTGAAACATTAATTGATCAATATTGGTAATGAGAAATACAAATAGATATCTGGACACAATGTGTGTAATGTGATTTAGGGTAAAAAAAAAAAAAAGAAATCACAAAAAAAAAAACCTTGTAAAAAATCTGTACAAATATTTTAAAAGGTAAAAATGTGGAATGATCAGAGAGTGCACAAGTCTGTAGGTCTAATCACTTTCCTATTCACTTTGCATTGCATTGTTTAGTTATGTAGTTCCTCTATTTGAGAACAATGTCATACTCTCTATGTCATACCCAATTAATTGCATGTTAACGGAATTCTCTTTTGTTTGACCATGCTAAACATGGCTTTTTGGAGCAGAGTCATAGAAGAACCATATTGGTTCCCTAAAAAACATTTCAGCACATGAACAACAATATTTGTGTGTAGAGCTGGGTATTGAAATGCAATATATTTATGATACTGACCGAATTGCATTAATACAGCCAAGTACTGAAACATTCAGTACCACATTTCTCTACCTTAGTAGTCAGTTTTAATATCTGTAAGCCAATATGCATGCTTGCTCCAATTTGGACTGTCTAGATTGCATTTTGTAAGCATGGTATTTACATCTAAATACTTCTGATGTCAGCTTACTGATTAGTATGCAATACCTTACAGTCAGTAAATATTGTGATTTTCAGCCCCTCATGCTGATTTCTGGTTAAGCCGCACCCACATTCTGTTTGTCATCAAGATGTCCGTAATGGTTTTGATACTGAAAAAACTGAACAATTCCCAGCCATAAGCATGAGTGTAGAGCCTCTTATAGTTTAAAGAACCTCTATATGTTATAAAGGTTTCAAAGCATAGCAGTATTCTTAAAAACATATGTCCAAGCAAGGAACCACTAAGGAACCATTGTTTTAAAGAGTGTAATAGACCAGTTTTAGAAACTTTACATATGTATATATATACATTTGTACATATATATACTGAGAGTATTGTACTCTGTATTACATTAAAGTCAATAATTCAATTAATTAAGCAAATATTTCAATACAAAGTGATTTGGAATCTTCTATATTAATCTATCCAGAGGCTCCTTTTCATTTCCTCAAGTCTTCACAAAAGTATACTTTCAGCTGAGCTGAGCTCTAGACAGACAGCTTACTCAGGCTGCAGATGATGGACTATCTCAAAGATAAGGTTGCTGGTGAGACTTTATCTAGTATCAGCTATAATCTCCTAGTGTTCCAGTAAGACAAGTGGGGACAACCGATAGCACGTCCATATGGGACTGTGACTGTAAACTCTATCTCCATCAAATGACCACAATGCTAGTTATGATGCAATAGAAATTATACTAAAATAACATGTGATGAATATACTGTACATTCAGCAGAAGCGTGAATTCAGTTTTGCTGGAAACGGACTGCAGTTTCTTCTTTTGAGAAGGCCCCAAATTAAGTGGGACTGAATACAAGACTGAGCTTCCGTCTCTGGGTCAGTTCTAAGCGGAAAGTATAAGGTCACCTGAAACTAGAGAACTTTCTTTGAATCACTGCCTTTGTGCCTCATGACTGTGGAATTTATTTATTTATTTATTTATTTGTTTATTTATTTATTTGTTTGTTTGTTTGTTTGTTTGTTTCAGCACTAAAGCTTCTTCACATTGCAGTTCAACAAAACTTTGGCCTTTTCTATGTTGAAAGTTCATAGGATGAGGTATGGAAACGGTTACCAACACACAATGATTAATCAGTTTTCATCTTATTACTCATCTTTAAGAACTGCTAGGTGTAAATGTGCAAATGTTGCAGCCAAAAAAAAAAACAGTTTTAAAATAAAATTTGTGTAGTTACTTTATTAAATTCTGCTTTATTAAACACTTTTAACCTCTCACAATCCCAGGTGTATTACACAGTATTCAATAGCTACTAATTTAATAGTAAATCCTGCACATTTAAAAGGTGCCTAATAAAGATGACTAAATGAGTCAACAGCATCTCAGGTGACATGTAAAGACTTTTAAAGCACACCTCTCTCAGTGTATGGCCAAATGCTCTGATAAGCCTTATGGAAAGTGCTTGTAGAAAAGAAGTCTTCCAGGCAGGAAAAGCATAAATGTTGGTGATAACTGCAACGAGGTCTGTCTTTTAGGTGATTCCAGTTCAGAGAACATGACGGGGGTTCCCATAGCTTGGAAAAATTCAATGAAGAGTTTGGGTTGGGAGAATGAGACTGAGAAAAGCCTATCAGTAGCATAACATACTGAGTATATGAACCATTCTATCAAATAAGTTGAGACTGTGGTTCCAAAGTAAAACAAACTATTTAAAAACAATTAGATATTCTGATTGTAGATATTTAAGAGGATTATGTTATGATCAGTTTAAACCCAAAGCATTAATTAAGATAGTAACAAGGTAAATATGTACTAATAAGTCATAATTTATAAGGTAATTTCTGGGGGGACATGGCTGCTCCAACCCCAAACCCCAACATACATTTCACATACTTGTGAAAATAACACATATTTATTCTCAATTGGTTAAAGTCAGCAATATATTTAGCTCTTTAATGAAAAAAAGGCTTCATTTAAAAAAAATCTGTTCCTTGTTTTAATATCACTTATGAAACATACAGTTTTAGTCCATACAGGGAGTTTTATTTTTGCCACCCTCCATGCATTCTAGAGCCTGCACCACTGTTCCTCATGACTACGATGTGAGCAGTTAGAGCCCATGGTTTTGAAGTAAATGTGTCCTAAAGTCTGAAAATCAGTCTGATTGTTGTCAGATCTGCAGTTATCTGATAATTCAAGTGGTCTTGTAAACAGCATCCTCCGATTTATTAGACTGGATAAGCTGGACTTTAGCTTAGTAATGGGGTTTCTCAGCACATGTAGACCCTTACTCTGATTTCTTTCAGATTTCCCAGTCTGCACATGTGCGATAAACAAACCATGGTACCGGAAATAAACAAACAGCATTTAAAACAGCCACTGCGGGATGGCAACAAAACACTTTGGAGTGATGCCGTACAGGCTTGATGAAATGAAGGGTTTAAATATTCTTGATCTTCTAGATGATGTACGTTCATATGTTCAAGTAAAGTGACTCACTGCGTTTTTGTTGACTAGTTGCAAAGCAGAAATCCATTTATTACCCAACTCATGTAGGCCCGGAGTTTCCCTTTTACCTAGTAACTCAAATGCATGTAAACACGTTGAACAGACTAATGAGAAAAAACAAACACTCATTGTTTGGAAGTAAAAGTGTCCGAAAGTCAGCAAATCAGTGTGTAACCTTCGGAATTGCTAATACTAAAACACATTTTGTGTTTTTTCGTGAAACATATTATCATGATTTTATGTGTGCACAGATGTTTAAAGCTGTTTTTACTAGTCAGAACTGAAACAATAGGAAGCGTTATGATTGTCCAGTGACAATGCTCAATCATTTGTTTCAATAAAATAAACACAATTAAGGTATATGATCACTCATAGCAATACAAAATGATTTTAGTCTTTAGTCTCAGTCCAAGTCAGTTAAAAGTCCCAAATGTGTTTTCAAATCTGACTTTGAACCATTTATGCAGCTGAGGGAAAACAGGGAAAACTTGCGTGTTGTGTTGTTGGAGATGACCGTTGAATCTTTCAGTTTTGCATATAAAAAGTATGTGTCTCAGCATCCAAGCCTGCATCACGAGCCGAGGAAATGTGATGAGTGGTGTAAAAACTTTTCAGCGTTAAGCAAAATTTTAAACATGCATGAGAAACAGCGATGATTTAAGAAAAGCAGGTCCTATAACTGATCTAAAAACAGTTATGGGCGATGGAAGCCTCTCTACCGGTAAGCACAGGCAGGTAGAATCTATGTTCCAGCATCAGCTTCATTCTTCATAGTCAAGTCTGTAATGAATCACAGGCCTGTGGGGGGAATTTAATATAGATGTCTAAAGACTTATGGCCATTTTTCATACCATATAAGCTGTAGGTTCATGAATATGCTGGCGTAACTTTATAATACTATTCAAAATTGCACTCACGTGTTCATATGTGAGAAAGGAAATGGTGGTAATCTATAGGCTTCTCACACAGGATTGCGGCCTACTTGCTTCCATTTGTTCTGGAAAAGCAGTTTGCTGTACGTGATGGAACGTCAGTGCTATTTTGGTCGAAACAGTGCTTTACTGTACCTCAGAATAAAGGTTTTAATTGTTTTAACAGCTATTGTACCGGTTCTGTTTCGCCACATGTCAAGCTGCAGTAACCACAGGCTGCAGAAGCCACAGCTGCCTGCACAGCCGGACTGAATCTGATGACACTCACTGTTTTCCCGGTATATTAATACACACTGTTACAGCCACTTCAGCAAGCTATTTCCCCCCACTGTTATTTCAGGAGGACCACACAGATGACCAGTTTTTACATATACCGTATAGGGCTTGGCTTTCCAAAAGCAGCGATACACATCGGAAGGTGACAAGCGGTCATTTCTTGCTATTAGTTTTGTAAGCACGGCACGTTTTATTTTTTCCCGCTCCACTGACAGGGAGCTTTCATTAGCATACAGTGGATTAGGCGTTAGCCTATGTTTAGCCCTAGCGCCCCAGGGCCTCCTACACAGCCTTTCCTCATCAGCTTGCAGGCAGGTTGTGTGGCTCTTGCTTCATGGTCCCTACTAAACAGTGCACTAATGGCGCAATCGTGGGAAGACTGCATGCTTCTTGCTTAAATATGTATAGTCCTCCCCACTGCATGCCAGCTAAGCTGATTACATCCTTGCTGATAGTCTGCACTTACGCGAACCCGCTAAAACCAAAAGCAAAAGCTGTAAAATATAGCTATGGATCTGAGACGCTAAACTCAGCAGTAACTAAACACGCTAATGTCGATTTAAGTACAAATCCAAATCTAGAAGCTACAGCTAATGAACGATATATGTGTTTTTATATTAGTTAACGAAATACAAAAGTTGCTAATCATCAGCTGTAGATCCAAGATGTGGAATTCAGAACTAGAAAAACAAAATATTGCTATTTTACATACAAGCATCGCTTTCTGTAGGCTAATGCTAATGCTAGTAAAGGATGTACGTGATTTTATAGTATTTAATCAATCAATCAATCAATATTTATTTGTATAGCGCTTTTTGCAGCTAACGTTATCTCAAAGCAGCTTCACAGAAAAGCAACCAAAATCAACCAAAAGTTGCTTAAATATCAACAGTAAATAAACACACCAAAAACTCTTTTGTTTTTAAATACAAGCTAATTCCAAATGCTAATGTTTTATTACTTAACCAAAAGAAAAAAATACTATGGCATGTGATTTTATAGCATTTAACCAAAAACACAAGTTGCAAAATATAGCTATTCTGTATGCCAATGCCAATGAGGGTGGTATGTGATTTTCAAATATTTAACTAACCAAAAACAAGTTGCAAAATATGGATCTGTGATTCATTCAACAGTAAAGAAACATGTTAAAACATACTTATTTTAAATACAAGCTAATGCTAATCCCATTTCCCTGGCCAATGCTAATGCTAATGAAAGAAGTTGTATTTCTTAACCAAAAAGTTGCAATATAGCTAGAGATCCAGGATGTTAAATCAGGTACATAAACTCATCATCAAAAGAATAGCTGCACCCAGAAGGACGTGTCAGATTGCAGTGCTATTGGGAAGGAAGATAAAGGTCACCAGAAACAATAAATGATGATACATTTAGACTGATATGGGTAATATTTATTGAGCGACACATACAGAAGTAGTGTCTCTCAGCATGGCGCCGGGCAGCCATGTTTGCTAACACAACATGCCAGACATCTCAGCATGGAGTTGTAGAGGTTCCTAATGGTGTCCTGTGATAATCCATCCCATGCAGCTTGAACATTCTCACACAGTGTCTGTAGATTTTGTGGTAGAGGGGGAGACAGGTGGAGTGACACCAGGCCCTCTGGACATGTGTCACATGACAACAAACCGTTCTTCCTGGTGCTGAGCATGGTGCCTCCACACAAGATCCATTTTAGATTATCTTCACCAAGGCAAGACTCGTCACTGAAGATGACCTGCTGCCATTCTGAGTCACTCCATGACAGTCTGGCAAGACACCATGGCAGTCTCTGGTGATGTTGACGTGGTGTTAAGGGCAGTTGTCATAACGGTCTGCGTGCATGTAATCCTGCGTCATACAGCCGTCTGCCAATGGTGCTGGCACTAACAGGATGACTCATGGAGGGCATCACTGCCCACTGAGTGTCTGAGTCGTTGCGGTTGGATCAGTCAGGTACAGCGATAAGGCCCGTCCTTGCTTATGTCACATGAGCGGCGTAGCATGAAACTTGAACCATGGGCATGTCTCACGATGTCAAACCTACCCACCAAGTTTCATTCCTGTCGGTTGATTACTTCTGGGTGCAGCTATTTGTGCAACTATTCTGTTTGATGATGAGTGTATTTCCACATGTACTGCATTGTTAATGTTTTTCATTCATGTAAAAGGTTAAAGGTCCCATTATACGTCACATCTTGTAAACCTGTGTATGATATAGAATCCTGGGTTGACCATGACTTTGTCAGCCATTGGTATTTCCGACACCATGTGAACGCAGCATGAGCTTATACAAGAACTGTCCCATCGTTGCTCTCAATACAAGCACAATCAGTCATGATGTTGTGTTGAACTGGGAATGGGCACTGAACAGTGCATTGGCTAGGCTGCCATATATCGGCTGAAGATTGTTATTTGAAGCAAGTTCATTATTTAAGACCTGTACGATGACTGTCTAATGGACTATAGACATAAAGATATTCCACCTAAGGCCGTCACAGCCTGCTAGGCTTGGGAGAAGTCACAGAACTCTCGGTGAACGTGATGAAACTTGAACGGCCTTGATTGTGTCCCTGAAGAGAAAAAAATAAAAAAGCAACAAAGAGAAAGAAGCAAGAGGACTTTCACTTCTCCGTTTGAATGAACAGCTAAATAAAGAGCCTGAGCGTTTTTTTTTTTTTCTTCTTTCTTTTTTTTTTTCTCTTTTTTTTTCTTTTCCAACCAAAGTGACACAAGTCCTTTCCCAGGACTGGTCATGGATGGTGACCTTGACAGATTTGTTCAAGCTGGGCTTCAACCCTTGACAAAAATGGCGTTTACATGATGCATGGAAGTGGCTATTCTTTGAGTTATGAGGTTTAGATATACAAATGAATTGAAGAGGGAACTGCCGTGCCTTTTATCATTTCAAACACAGTCGCATGTTATCGGTATTTTTTTGCCAGAATCTCCATTTGGCTTCGTATCTCACCTTTGCCATCTGTTTCTTTGATATCTTCGGGCCTCCGAAGGCCTTGCGTGTCTGCATTTAATATGACTTGTCGCCAGAAAACAGAAGACTCACACGCAGGCCCACACGAATAAAGCAGCCTTCTTTTTGCGTATGGGAGAGAAAAGCAGAAGTGGAGGACTCTCTTTCAGATTCACTTCCTGTTAGTCTGTAAGTGAATGACTTGCGAGAGTCCTTGCGCCGTAGAGGCAGCTTCGCAAGTCAGGCACACCAATATGAAGGCGCCAGCCCTAAAAAAAATCTGTTTACCGTTGTACACATTGACCCTGTAGATTCACACAAACTGACTCTACACAGAAACGTATATGGCTGTTTAAACGTCTTTGGAACTATGATTTTCATGACAGTGATGTAGACCAGTAAACCAGTTTCAGGGTTTAGGCCTTATATAGAGAGCGTGTTCTAAAGGCCGTTTCTTGCATTTGCACTTTGTCAGTGTCGCGAATGCTTTCTCCTGATGTTTTGCCTTTATGACGTGTGTGTTTATAACTTAATTTTTTACGTTTGAGTGTGAATTAAAGCAGTTTTAGGTCAGTAATAGCATAGTTTGCATCTTTTTGGTTGAAGAAAAACGAAGCCTTAAATGCCTTTCCTTTCCACCTGTTCAGACAACACTCTCACTCTCTCACTCATAATAACAATAATAATAATAATAATAATAATTATTATTATTATTATTATTATTATTATTATACCATTGGCAGCTCAAAGTGCTTTACAGACAGTTGACCTCAGTCATAGCACAAATGATATGTTTAAATGACCCAAAGACACAAAACATTAAACTTAATGTCATTGTAACTAAATGCAGAGTTAAAGAGATCCAGTTTTAAATGGCTTTCGAAACCACTTAATGCTTCCGTCTGGGTCACAGGGGGTGCTGGAGCCTATGCCAGCATTCAATAGGCCTGGACAGGCCACCAATCCATCACAGGGTAGAGACACAGACATACACATTCACTCACACCTAAGGGCCAATTGACCATCTCCAGTTCACCTGACTGCATGTGTTTGGACTGTGGGAGAAAACCCACACAGACACAAGGAGAACATCCAAACTCCACACAGAATGGACCCCGTATGGGACTCTAACCCTTGCCCTTCTTGCTGTGAGGCTACAGCGCTACCCACCGAACCACCACGCCAACTGGGGCAGCAACATTTCTTCATTTATTTTCTGACATGCCATGTGGTCAATCATGTGATTAGCACTCAGATAACAACATGGAACCAGCTTTGAGAAAAGAAAGAATGAAAGAAAGAAAGAAAGAAAGAAATGGAAAAAATAAAAATAAATAAAAATAATTTACAGATCTGTCTTTGGGTCTCTCAAGAGAAGTAAACTGTTACACAGGGCACAATATTATTAACACTTAAGATCCGTAGTCGTACCACAGATCTCTCTTTTGTTTTTTTTGTGTTGTTGTTTTTTGTTTTTTCTTTTTTGCAACAGTAATCAGAAACAATACTCGTGACCGCAAGTCGATTTGTTTGTACAGCTTTTTTTCCTGATAGCAGCGAGTCTGAAATCCCCTCGAGCAAACCTGCCATCGATCATCTTTCATGCTTTCAGATGTTCCAGTCATTTGACTAGTGGTCATGTGATGTCTGCTGTTTATAGGTTGCCCTCCTTGAGTGCAGAACTATAACACATTTCCTGTGGCTTCAGGAAACCATCTATATACGTATAGGTGCTATGTCTTATGCAATTCTGAAACACCTAGCTTTGATTGCGGCTAGATCTCACACTGAATGACCCCAAAGGTTTTTTTTTTTCACAAAAGATCAAATATTCAAATATGTGTGTACGCACACACATATCAACTCATCACTCATATATACCACTTATTCCTGTTTTCTACACTCTTCCTGAACACTGAAGAAAAGGGTAAAAATGGGGCTAATACAGGTAGGCAGAGAAACAGATGGACTACAGTCTGTAATTGCAGATCTATAGCATGTGCCTATATGGTAAATAGAGCTGGAAAAGTAGACAGTGAGTGTAGATACAAGAAAGTGGTCTTAACGTTACGGCTTATCAGTCTACATACTTATATGCTGTATGATGTGACGGTGATGATGATGAATGAATACACATATGCAGTGCCTTGCGAAAGAATCAGGTTTGTCTGGATTGCAAATAACAGCTTGATGTTTTGTGCTGTGTCACCTGGAAGTGCTTTTGGTGTTATAATATAATATTCTGTGCCAAAAAAAATGCTGGTTTGCATAAATATATAAAAAAATATATACCCATGTGCTGTGAAAACCCCAAGTGTACGCAAATTACGACACTGCCTTAACGAGAACACAGTGGAGCACTTTTAGGTCCCATTTTTTTTTTTCAGACTGTGAAGACAAACAGTGAACAAGAAGTCCGAAGAGCATTCTAAGGAATTCAGAGTTGAGATATCACAGTGGGCGTTGTTGGATTAATTGTGAGGAAACGAAAGCTACATCATAACCACCCAGGCACTGCCTAGACAAGTCTGTCCCTCAAAACTCGTCAGAGCAGGAAGGGGACTTTGTGAGGGACGCCACAGAGATGCCACTTTGGACAAGCTACAGTGTTCAGTGTTCAGAGACTGGAGGGAAGGTGCACCAGTCAATGGCCTGTATGGGAGGACAACTATAAAGAAGCCGTAATTAAAGAACAACATATCAAAGCATGTACTGAGTGACCTAGTTCAAATGTAGAACATGATGAATTTGGTGACAAGTTATATATTTTATATATAGATGTATGTATATACACTCATCATCAAAAAAATAGTTTCACCCAGAAGGAAGCAACCAACAGGAATGAAATTTGGTGGGTAGGTGTGACATTGTGAGACATGCGCTCGGCCGCGCATGTGATGTAGGCAAGGAAGGACCTTATCGCTGTACCTGACTGACTACATAAGGTCGACCTGTTGCGCGTGCTTTCCATGTAAGTGAAGTATGCCACGGAGAAGGATTCAAAAGCAATTCCAGCACCTGGAAGGGTTCGAGAGGGGTTGCATTGTAGGGTTCCGGGAAACTGGATGGTCTTATCGACATATTGCATGCCATGTCAGTCGTTCAGATACTACCATAGCACGCTGTTGGCAGCAATGGATAGACGAAAGCGCACACCAGAGACATGAAGGATCTGGGAGACCTACACAAATCATGGAGAGGAAGAACCGACGGACTGTGCGACCTGTACTGAGTGACTCAACAGCCACAATTGCAGACATTCAGCGAGCAGTGGTGCCGTCCATGAGTCATCCTGCTAGTATCAGCACCATTGGCAGAAGGCTGCATGACGCAGGACTACATGCATGCAGACCGTTATGACGACTGCCCTTAACACCACATCAGCGTCACCAGCGACTTTTTCACATACTGTACATTTGTTTTCACCTTCTGTTTGAAATGCTCTGTTAGAGCTCCTGTGTCTTTAAGCTCAACCTACCGATGAGGCCAATGTGCTCTAAATGGTCACCTTGCCCTCCCTGTTTTAACTGATCAATCACCAGAGCAGCATCCTGCTACAACTTCCGTCCCCACACTGCTGTGGCTGTTCTTACAATAACATGAGGTCTGCAGTATCAGTTTAATCTGGAGTCCGATCCTGAAAGTCAGAGAACAGAACTGATCCACCTTCGCAAGCTAGACTGGAGCAGGACGTTTCAGAGTGGTCAGTTTTTACTGTTTTAGCTCTCTGTGTGTTGTGTGAGGGCGTGCCAAGCTTGCCAGCAGGCGGACAATAAGGACTGTGTTACGAGATGATGTCACCTTGTAACAGATAAAAGGGCTGGAATTCCAACGTTGCATTTCAGGCAGCTGAGAAAAGCGGTTTCTGTGGGAGAGAGGTTCTACCACTAGCCTGTACTTTAGGATTTATAACTTGGCAGACCATTTACATGCCAAAAAGCTGCATAAAACACTAAAGGAAAGAGGAGAACTGGGAAAACCTAATAGGTCCCCAAGTTTATTACATAACATATTTTTATATGACGCCATCTAATGATGACCGTTATGGTAGTTTACCAAGTTTTGAATTCCAGATTTGGAAACTCTTAGCTGCTCAATAGCTGCTTTATTAGATACATCTACCTTATATCTACACTCATTGTCCATTGTATTGACCCCACCTACCATACTGATCAGTCTAGTCTAGATCAGTCACAGCAGTGCTGCTGGAGTTTTTAAACACTGTGTCCACTCACTGTCCAATCTATTACACATACCTAATGTGCTGGTCCATCTTGTAGATGTAAAGTCAGAGACCATAGCTCATCTGATGATGCACAGTTCGTGTTGGTTATCCTCTGGTCCTTCATCAGTGGTTACAGGACACTGCCCACACTGATCCACTCGTACCACAGGCTAATACATCACCACCACATCAGTGTCACTGCAGTGCTGAGAGTGACCCACCCCTAATAATACTTTCTCTGTAGTGGTCCTGTGGGGGTCCTGACTATTTAAGAGCAGGGTAAAAGAGGGCTAACAAAGCATGCAGAGAAACAGATGGACTATAGTCTGTATTTGTAGAACTACAACGTGTTCATAGATGGTAAGTAGAGCCAATTAAATGGTCAATAAATGTAATGTATGTTTATATGCATACTGTATCATTAAGAAGTTAGGGATTCTTTCTTTCTTTTCAGTTGTAAAGTTTCCATTTTGGAGATTATATATGTTTCCCAAAAAGGTTGACATTTTTAACCCTCAGCATTGTAACTTCCAAGGTTATGGCTTTAGCTTCGAAACTTGTCCAGTCCCTTCTGAAGTGCCTCTTTTTTTTTTTTTTGCAGTAACACTTTTTGAAAGCACGAGTAGATGGACAAAAGGCTCGTTGATTATGGCCGGAAAGGCCCACACTTTAAATATGGCGTGCGCCACCAAAAGAAGCTTGAGGTTTGAGTAGAAAGGCCTACAGTAGCGACACTGTGCTGTTTTGTTTGTGCATGCGCTGCGCTGTGGTCTAGACTCTACCACGAGGTGTCAATGCCCTTTTCACACATCTGCCTCCAACCCGACAGTATGTATACAGCAGACTCAGACAGCTCACAGCGCTCCAGTGGTGGAGTTAGCAGCTCTGACCTCACTCATGACAAGCTCAGCTGCCCTTGTGTAGTGTTTGCACTTGATGACCAGTGACTGATATTTGTTTCTCTGTGCTTTTAGTATAAAGCCTACATTGTAGAGTCTCAGCAAGCAAAGCATAATAAGCGTCGTTGGGCCTCATTCACTAATATCTTCCTTAAGCTTTTTTATTAAGTTTGAGATTACGTTTCTCTGATTCATGACCTGTTTCTAAACCGCAGAATTGTTTGCACCTTTGTGCTCTTAAGTGTGCTTAGATTCTGTTCTTGTGTGGAGCTTAAAAATTCACATAATTTTTTTAATCTGAATTTTGTATATTTGAATTGTATTTTACATGGCATTTAGTAAACTTGAAATATTTAATGCCGTAATTCATAAATTAGATTTTAACAATGCTTTTTTGTGGGTTTTGAACTGAAATTTGCTGTCGAGAAATATATTTTTGAAATTACAACTTAAAGTTTTCAGATTTAAAATTTCAGATCCATCAATTCAAATCTCTCCAGAGGCTGAAACTAGTTGCAATTTCGAAACATTTTTTCAACAGCAAATTTCACCACCTCACGAGTTCAAAACACAAAGCAAGCATTATTAAAATTTCAATTGAATCAGGGCATTAAAAATTAATACAATTCAACTATACAAAATCCTGATTTAATTACTTACATCAGTTTTTAAGCTCCATATGTTCATACCTAAACACCAACACTGGTGAATGTTAGAATCTCTGTGAAAACTGTGTTAGCGGGTTTTAAAAAGAATGACTGGTCTTTTTTAGTATAAATTAAGAAATAAATAAACATTCTACCTTCTACTTCCTACTTTGTTACCCAACATATTTTCTTATTTTTTGGATTGGCTGCTGCTACATTTCCTTTGCTACGATTAGCTGAATCACGCTTTCTCAGAGCAAACACCTAGCACGATAATGTTCAAACTATTATCGTTAATAAATATGATACTGTTTAGCATACTTAAAGTTTGCCTTTAGGTTTTGTGCTCCTAGTCGTCTGAATAACTGACTGTTGCTTATTGCATGGAAGACTGAGAATTGCAAAGGCTTTAAAACCCTCACCCTGTGTAGTCCACCCATCTTAAAGATCATGACCACACAGTTTAAGAAGAAAACAGGAAACACTGTGGTGCATTGCAAAAGGAAATATTGCGCTCCTCATGCTCAAAGATGAGGTATTCGGAATGAAGTTGCACCAGATTGATGTCCACACGCTTGTGTTGACATCAGTGACTGTCATAACTCCACTTTACCAACTCAAAAAAGCATTAAACAGCATAAACAGCACTGCATAGAATTTAAGTGTTGTTTAACGATATTGAGGAATCATCTGATGGTGAATTCCGTGTGGAAGCGGATATCCGTGATGTCATTTTTTTAGGATTATAATGTTAAAACGTGTTTTTTATTCTTTATACCACTTGGCAACATCATAAACTGGACAATTATCTTCATTGCTTCATTGTTATAATCACATTTCATGGACTCTGGTACAATATGGGTGTGCCCGATGGAATACCATACCACAAAAATCATATTTATTCAAATTTCCCCACGTGTAATTGATCAGCCGAGGCCTATTTGTTATGTGAAGCTTGCTTCTTTAGTTTAGCACTGAAGCTACAAGGCTAATGTAGCTAAAAAGTAACGGAAGGATATGTTGCCCAAAATGTTTTCCAGTGTCATACCATCCTCCGTGTATTTGGTTTCCAGTCAAAATGGACATAAAGTTATTCATTTTTTTGTGTCAGTAAAATACAGAAAGCAGATATTTTACAGATATGTCAAAGAAGCCTTAACAACTGAATATAATCTATATTTTAGCATAAAGTCTGTCCATCTTTTGCCTTTATTACAGCTGTTTTTCTCACTTTCAGTTCTTCATAAGAAATCTGCAAGGACTTTCATCCACACCTTTAAAGTTTTAGTCTTAGAAGTTGGTTATATTTTCTGTCTCTCTTTACTCAAGTTATGCCAAACACATTAAGCGGTGTTAAGGTCTGGACTCTGGGCTGGCCAGCCCATCGTTCTGAGAACACCAACAGTCTATTTCCTTTTTGCCATAAATGCTTTGACAACTACAAATGCTTTCAGACCCATAGTGTTGAGCTGTCTCTCCAGTGAAGGACAGGTGGACAGAAACAACAGAGCTTGACTCTGGCTGATCTCTCAGAGATGAAGGCTTTAAGTACTGTTGTTTTGGTGGTGGTATGTTCTGGTGGTCTACTATGTTTTCCATGGCCAGAGTTCCATTTTCTCTACACCTTTATTCTTTCAACTTTCCTCAAAATATCTCCCGTAATAGGAAATATCTTGCCCAGTACTGCAGACTTCTATTACATTAACCATGTGAAAAAGTAGAGAGCAGAATTCAGACAACAAACATGTCCTGCCTGGCTGACCGCATTTTGGGTAAGAGGAAAATTGTGTAAATTAGATTTTCAGTGAACGTCTTGCTTTAGTGTTTTTGGGCATATTTCACCGTGAGAACATCTAAACTAGCAGGGAACGCTAAAGTTACCTACAAGCTCTAATTAAGTTTAGTCTAATGTTCAAAGAACGTTTTAAAGATGTTTAGAATGTCGGATAATGTTCCTATAAGGTTAAATGTTAACTAAGACGGAAGGCTTTAACTCCAACGTTCAGAGGATGTTTGAGGATGTTGTCAGGGCCACTGCTTATGTTACATGTTAACAAGAGAAGAACATTCCCAGCACAACTTTCAGAAAATGTTTTATGGACGTTTTATGGACCTGAGTTGATAGAATGTTCCTAGAGGACAAGAACATTCTGGGAACTAAAAGAACACTTCCTGCTGAGAACATTAATGGAACATTGCATTGCAAATTCTCAGAATGTTTTTAGAACAAAACATTGGGATGTCTTCCGCAGCATAACTATCATCCTTTAGTCATAACACTTGGTTTATAGTGGACACATGACGGGTTTCAGGGACAGAAACATTTCATAAGGAGCATAAAACGTTTCTGTGTAAACCACGCTACACAGAGTGGGCAGAGTGGGCTGCTTCCCTTAAGGGTCACATCTAAGGTCAGGCTCAACTGAAATAAACTAAATTACCCACAAGATTTAGTCATGGTTTCATGTCACTTCTTTATTAATGTCTTCCAGCAGTTGGGGGGAAAGATGGCCTTTGAATCATTGTAAATCTTTAACCATAGAGGAATCCTAGTCTTTGTAATTGGTTCTAATTCCTAAGGAAACTACTCTAATTGCATTATAGGCCGTGTTGAACCGTGTTTAATTCTGCCTGCCTTCCGATTTCCTTCAAAGCAGCGTTATGTGAGAGCTGGGCTTTGTTTGCTCCTGGGCTCCCTCTATAGTTGCGGAGTGTGATTCACTTTTACTCCACTTTCGTAAATACACTCATTGTCAAAAGAACAGTTGCACATATAGTTGCACCCTGAAGGAATCAACCAATACGAATGAAACCTGCTAGGTATATCTGACGTTGTGAGATATGCGAATGATTCAAGTTTCATGCTTGGCTGCGCATGTGACATAATCAAGGACATTCAGCGAACAGTGATACCTCCATGATTCATCCTGTTAGTGCCAACACCAGACGGCTGCACGACGCAGGACTACATGCACGCAGACCGTTACAACGACTGCAATGGTGTCGTGCCAGACTGTCATGGAGTGATTCAGAATGGCAACGGGGTCATCTTCAGTGACGGGTCCCGCTTTTGTCTTGGTGGAGATGACTAAAAAATCTGTGTGTGGAGACACTGTGGTCAGCGACAAGATGAACAGTTTGTTGTCACGCGTCACACGTCCAGAAGGCCTGGTGCTGCTCACTCCCTTCTTCTTCTTTGTCACTCCCTTTTTCTTCTTTGTTGAGCCCAGGAACGACATTTCTCCTGAGTGATCACATGGGAGCCCCCAGAGCGGCTAGAGTCACTAGAGCATCATCTCCACTGTAGGTCTCCTGCCCTGGTTTCTCCAGTTCATCACCCGACATGACTACAATGACTACAATGACTGCAATAGAGCCGCCAGCTTCTGGGCCTGATGATAAACTCTGTCTCTCACTTAAACAGAGAACCTATGGGTCGGCTCCACCTTTGCAATTACTACCTCCTGGATTAATCAGAATGCATCTAATAGATGTTCTAAGCTCCTTTTCCGGTTAGTTTTGTCTTTCTCTCCTCAGCTGGGATCGACCTGAGGAGGATGGGTTCCCCCCTCAAGCCTGGTTCCTCTCGAGGTACCAGGTACCTTTCCTCGCCACTGTTACCTCTGGCTTGCTCACGGGGGGTTTGGACCCGCATTTCCTTTCCTACGTCTATACATGGACTCCGTGTTTTTCTTTTCCTTTATATAAACTGCTTTTCTGTGAAGCTGCTTTGAGACAACATTAGTTGTAAAAAGCGCTATACAAATAAATATTGCTTGACTGATTGATGGTGTCACTGCACCTCCACCCCTACCGCACAATCTGCAGGAACTGTGTGAGAATATTCAAGCTGCATGGGATGGATTATCACAGGACACCATGAGCAAACTTGGCAACCCGATGCCATACTGAGAGGCACAACTTCTGTATATGTAGCTCAGTAAATATTGTCCATATTGCCTGCATGCACAGGATTGGGAGTCGGAATTTGACACAACACTTGCTATGCGCAGCTCGCTTTCCGGGGTCAGCTCAAAAAAGCCAGGTCTCAGTAAAGCAGAGTGCAGAAAAGTCCTTGCTGGTTTTGGCGAGCAGAAGTAGTTCTTCCATTTTGACGTGTAGAGGTCACAGATTGGAGAGGAATAAAGATGGTAAAGGTGCACAAAACCCACACTGCCTCAACATTTCGAGCACGGCGGCAAAGGCAACATCAGAAGGCAAAGAAGCATGTGGACTTACAAGGCAGAGCAATATTACAGGATTTTATTGCAGGAGGTTGCAATTCTCATGGCTTATTTGGTGTGAGATTCACAAAGACGGACCAAACTTTTTTGGTGTGAGGTGAATCAATTTCTTTTCATGCTAGCCTGAACCGGGACTGACGTTAGACGATTTTTGGCATACCGAAACACCACAAAACTCTAGGAGAAAAAAAGAAAGTACACTGAAGGATACTTAATTTAGGTATACTTAGTATACTTGCACTCATGTACTGAAATTGTGCTATTTTCATATACTATGTACTTAGTATGCTAAATTTAATCATTAGTACTATTAAAAATATACTTAAATAGCACTAATTGTACTTAACTGTGCTAGTTCTAAGATTCACTTAAATATACTGAAGTACATATTAAAGTACATTTGTAGTACATAGTAAAAAAAAAAAAAAAATATATATATATATATATATTATATATATATATATATCATATATTGCACTTGTAGTTAGCACATAACCCAATAACATGCTCAAAATATACTTGCTGATATTAAAGTACATTTCTAGTACATTTAAATATACTTAATTTTTTTACCTGAGATGACACAGACATCAGCCTATAGCGCAATCTTGCACTTAGTCATGCACTTATGACTATCTTATTAGGTCCCAACAATGAGTAAAAGCCAGTCCAAGGTTTACTCTTGTCCAGTGTTGCACTTGGCTCCTCTTTCTTTTTTCTCTTCCTCACTTCCTTCAGCAACATCTTATTCTGTATCAGCCTCTGCCATGATGTCCATGCTGGGAATACTGAGATAGTTTGCTCTTATAGCTAGCTGAAGACCCATACTTGTTGGTGTGTGGCGTGGTGTTGTAAAGCGTTACACATAGAGGGGTCTCGTGCACACTCCTCCACAGTTACTCAGCGCTATAGCAGGCGTTGCAGGCCTGGGGTAACAATGACAGAGATGCTGTTCTCCCTACTGTAAGACCAATTGTTGTCAAAATGGTTTTGAAGCTGGTATTTTAAGGTAAAATCTGGTTCTACAGAG
This sequence comes from Semaprochilodus insignis, assembly GCA_034552555.1. NCBI lineage: Eukaryota > Metazoa > Chordata > Actinopteri > Characiformes > Prochilodontidae > Semaprochilodus > Semaprochilodus insignis. The sequence goes on from CM067498.1 coordinate 5,970,017, forward strand.
AGGATTTCAATTAATGGTTCCAATGAAGGTTTTGCTAGAACCATAGTGTTTAGAAAGCTTTATTTGTAAGAGTGCACTGACTGGCAAATGTGCTGAAAACTGCAAAAAGAAAAAAAAAAGTAAATGTGAAAGTGAAAAGGTAAGCCGTAAATGTCCACTCTTTGCATAGGACTGCCTTAAAATTCAACTATAGTCGCTATAGTTTGTAAAGCCTGTGAACGCACACTTTCTCAGATCCCAAAACGTGTTCTCGGGAAAAAGAAATACAGCAGCACCTGTTGGGAATGCGATGGTGTTTTGAATGGAAGGCGTGAGTGGACTGGCCACAGTGGGCTTAGTTTCCTGTCTGCTGGTGTGCAGAGGTTTTAGTGGCCACCTTCTCTTTCATAATGACATGGAGCTGGCCTCACCATGAGTGTACGGGGGGACGTCCAGCCCTTCTCACTTCTTATTCCCAATTCCTCATTCTCCCCAACTGCGACTGCACTGCGAGAGATCCCTTAGCAGCTTCGGGTGGAGGCGCTATTTTTGGGCAGGTTAAGCCTACTTTCAGTGGGGATATGGATGCACACACACACACACACACACACACACACACCAACCCACCGAAATATGACTGCATACAGTGCTGTGCAAAAACGATATAGAGAAAATGGGACGGACGTGAAAGAAACCTGGTAGACCACCAAACCTGCCCCATCAGATAAACAGTACTTAAAGCTTTCAACTTTTAGACATAAGAGGAAATCAAGCTCTATTCTTGCTTTAGATCTGAAAACATCCACAGGTGTTTCTGTCCATCCTTCCACTGTGAGAGATAACAGTTTCTTTTTCATTGCATTTGAATATCAAAGAAGTTCTTAGAACAATGGACTGACCATCCAGGCGTCAACATGTACTTGAATGTACTTGGATTGCAAGAACCATGAAATACGACCAGCTTCTAAGACTGAACTTTGGAAAAGTGTAGGCTCTCCAAAAAAAGAATGAGAAAATGGTTAATAAATTGATTACACAAAGTGATGGAAGCTTTGAGGTCATTTTTTGTTATACATGTACATGCGATCTGTTTTCTGATGCTAGCCTGCCTATGAGAGTGGTTGTGGCTGGGAATGAAATAAATGAAGGATACGTTCGCACAGTACAGGGTAAAATAGAAGAGCTTTGCTTCTGCATGCGGACCAGCTTTCAGAGAACAGCTCAAAATCAGAGTTAATGAGACTTTCAAGGAGGTGCCTGGTTTAAATGGTTCAGTACTCAGAAAAGAGGAACATGTTTGCTATGAAGCATTTGATTCCATGCTGCTATTGTTGTAATAGCACAGATTATGTTCCATAATAGATGAGGGATTACCCACGGCTCGTCATGGGAATCTCCAGTATACTCCTACAAAAACAGAACACTGAGTCATGTGGTAATGGGTCTGGTCTAAAAGTGCATTTTTATACAATTCAGTTGACTGTCCTTCATTTATTTTATTCTGTGTGTCAATTCAATCCAACAGAAGCAGTTAACAAACGAGCATAACAAGGAATAACACTGTAGTTCCGAAATGGCAGCCTTTTACAGATAATATGTTCCTAACTTTAATGGAACAAGATTATATCCCAAGTAACTTTGGAAGTCCCTTTCCATAGACCTTGCCGTCATGTCCATATTAGGAACCGAGTTGGTTTTTTGTCTGAGACCAATGAATAGTGTTTTCAAACTACACCTTGTGGTAAACAAAAAATCTTGTGGAGCCTCCAAATTTCAAAGTTGGCAGGTAGCTGAAATATGAATACGGCTAGGTACAAGCTAACAGTGCTGCATGATAAGACTGGCAACCTCATCATAGAATCCCATGAAAACCAATAAGCTTCAATACATGTGGTGAGTTAAGTTGCTTTGGCAGCAGTAAAGCGTATTTAGAGTAGCTTGTTTGGTAATATAATACCATAAGTTTAGTAACAGACTTACTTTCACGCGACGTCAGGAGTGTTAGCTTGCTTGTAGCATGTACGTAGCTTTATTTATATTTCAGCTATTAAAGAAGCTCGTAATTCAGAGGATCGGAGTAACGCTTCAAGAGAAAATGTGCATATAGTTTTGGTTTTTTTGTTTACCACAGGGCGCGATCGTGAATCTCAAAAATCTTCTACAGTTTTCTCATAGAGAGAATCTTTCAGACCCCAGATTTCCTTATATAGTCATCACGTGGACCACAGCATGATGCGTGACTTCAGTGGTCCATGAATATTTCACACAATGCGTTTCCAAATCAAGTGCAAAAACAATGTACCATATGACGGCAGCTTCATTTTGCCTTAGAGCTTGGCTCCCAGAGATCACGTGCGCAAACTATAACGAGAGAGAAGAGGCATAGCACTTACACGGCCCATCTGAATCTCCCAAACTTGCACCCAAATTCTCCCTGATGCCTGGAAAGGCTGGATGGGATGAAAACTCACGGTGCGGATTTTACCTAGCAATCGCTGGCGCGTACATGGTGAGTGTTTTAATCTCTTGTGGTGTTCTTTCAGGGCCTTATCTCTGTGGCTTGTTCATGCAGAATCAGCCACATCAAACGTGTGTCATCGCCCATGCGAGCCTGCGTGTGTGTTTGTTTGTGGTGAAAATATCAGTACTTGTTGTGGAGGGGGTGGCTGACCTAAGCCTGGCTACATGTGTTTTTTTTATCTTAACAAAGCACACTTCCTGTTAGGCCCATTACTTCCTGCCGAAGTCCAGCACAAGTGGTCACATCTGCTTCAACAGACATCTCGACCAGCTTGCCAGAAAATGTCTACAGAAAAAGAATGGGGAGGGGAGGGGANGGGGGTTGGGGGTGGGTCTGAATGCTCTCTCACGCTTTCATCTCATTATAATGGAGTGTTAATTTGACACCTTCTAGACTGATCTAAAATTCTGCATGCTACAGTTACTGCCGAATGCATCTGTGGTGTAAGAGTCAAGGGAGAATTAGAATGGAAGTAGTAGGAAGCAGCAGTGATGTGAAGCTGTACTCTGAAAAAATGATATTTTGGCCAGTGACATCATCTTAGATACTTTATATGGAATATGGTTGCCATATGGCAACAATGAATTTCTGCTCACATTTGACTTGACTTGTGCAACAACACCGTCGCTGGTAATCCACATTCTGTTTTGCATGAATAGAAAAGGTTTAGATGCATGAGTATTGCATCAAATGAGCAAATACACTCATCATCAGAAGAATAGCTGCACCCGGAAGGAAGTGTCGGATTGTCAGGCCACCATGTTTGCTAACCCAACATGCCAAACGTCTCGGCATGGAGTTGTGGAGGTTCCTAAAGTTGTCCTGTGATAATCCATCCCATTCATCTTGAATATCCTCACACAGTTCCTGCAGATTTTGCAGTAGGGGTGAAGATGGAGTGACACCAGGCCTTCTGGACGTGTGATGCATGACAACAAACCGTTCATCTTGGCGCTGACCGCGGAGCCTCCCCACATGGATTCATGCATTCTGGGTGCAGCTATTTGTGCAGCTATTCTTTTAATGATGAGTGTTTTTTTTTTTTCAGAAATACATGCGTTAATAACTGCTATGCATGTGCTTTTTCAAGTATGCTTTTATGGCACTATATTGATTTAGTCCCATTGTCTGTATTGTCTGAGATGTAGTTAAAATACATAAAATCAGTATAACTCAATCTGACACAAGCGAGTTCCCCCTTGACTGTTGTGCACAAATTACACCAGATCTAGTAAACATAGAAAGAGGTAGTCACTTGGCAAACAATGAGCAGAAGCAATGCATAACGTAACCGAACACTGCAAACAACAACAACAACATCCAAAATCTCAAAACTTACTGATACCACAAATAGTACAATAAAAAATTCTGCTGGTAAAGACACCTGTAGATCAACATCAGCAAGACAAAGGAACTGGTGGTGGATTTCCAACATGTTGGGGGCCCTGTGAAATCAGTCTTCATCCAGGGATGATGTGGAAATGGTTCAGTCCTTCAGGTACCTTATAATCATCTGGGCTGGACAGACAATAGGGACATTCTCTATGGGAAAGGCCAGAGCAGACTCTCCTATCTATGCAAGGTCAGGTCTTTCAATGTGTGCAACAGGCTGTGGGGTTGTTCTATCAGTCTGTTATGATCAGCATTCGTTCTTCTGCAGCAGTCTCTTGAGAGGTTGACACCTCTGCAGCAGACGAATGTGTGCCCCAGTTAAAAGATCAGATAAGCCAGTGCTCATCTAGAGTTGTTTGCAAATTTGTGGACGCCTTTAGACAGATTAGATGTGAAGTTCATTTTTTGAAGTGAAAGGAACGAAACACAAGAATTGAAAAAGGAATGGTCAGCTGATGAGCATAATACATTCTGTAACTCTTCAAATTTTGTGCTTACACTCAACCACCGTGATCTTCTCTAAGCAGCTGGCTAAGGACACGAAAATGGAGCTAACTGATACCTACAAAGCAGAGGAAGGCTTTATCCACTGTCTGAAATGTCAGTAATAACTAGCATATAAGGGACTTGTAGAAGGCAAGAACCAAAAGACCAAGAAATCCCTCAGACAGAACAGTCATATCTCCTCAGAAAGGCAAAGCATCATCCTCATATAACAGCAAAGGACCTCCAGGAAGGTTGACACAGGAGTGGTGGTGCAATGTTCTACTGTACAGCACAACATGCACAAACTTGATCTGCACAGAAGAGTCATAGGAGGGAAACCTCCTATACTCTGATTGGCTATCAGGTTTGTACCTCCTGTACTATGATTGGCTATCTAACTTGTACTTCCTATACTCTGAGTGGCTAGCTGAACTGTGCCCCATATACCTCGATAGGCCATCTGGCTTGTACCTCCTGTACTTTGGTTGGTTATCTGGCTTGTACCTCCTGTACTCTGATTGGCTATCTGTGGCTATCTGTGGCCTCATCCTTTCATCCCAAAAGTCAATATCTGAAGTTGGCAAACCAACACCTAGATAGCCCAGATGCATTTTGGAAACAAGTGCTGTGGCTGAACTAGTAAGAAAAACTCTTTGGCAACTGTTTTGCAAAACTTTGGGTGCTCCCATCAAATTACATATCTTATATAACCTCTAGAATAAACACATTTATGGCACAACATATGGCTTTCCTGCATATTTTAGAGTATAGATTATATTTGTTGAATTTAACAAAAAGGAAAAAATAAAACATAAAATATATTATATGGCCAAACGTATATGCAGACCTGACCATCACACTTATATGGACATGCCCTCCCAAAACCATGGGCATTAATAAAGAGTTGCCTTCCCTTGGCAGCTATAACGGTCTCCACTCTTCGCAGGAGGCTTCCACCAGAATGTGGAGCACATCAGTGGGAATTTGTGCACATTCAGTTCAAAGAGTGTTGTGATGTTTGATGAGAAGACATGACTTGCAACTGATAGTCCAAGTCATCACAGGTGTTTAGTGAGGTTGAGGTCAGGTCTCTGTGCAGGCCCCTGGAGTTCCACCACAGCAAACTCATCAAACCACGTCTTCATAAACTCTTTCATGCAGGAAAGGGCCGCAAAGTTGGAGGCTTTTTATTGTCTAAAATTGTCTAAACAGTATTTAACATTATGTTTCACTGGAACTGAGAGACCCAGCCCAAACCCTAGATCATTACCCCTATTCCACCAAACGTTACTGTGGGCCCTTTGTATTCCTGCAGGTAGTGCTCTCCTGGAATGCACTAGAGTCTGTCAGAGAGTGAAAGTGATTTATCACTCCAGACAGCCCTTTTTCTCTGCTTCAGAGTTCAGTGGTGGCATGCTTTACACTCTTCCAGCCGATGCATGGCATTGTACATAGTTACCTTAGGACTATGTGCGGCTGCTCAGCCATGAAAACCCATTTCATTAAACTCCCCATGCACAGTTCTTTTCCTAAGGTTTCCAGAGGTAGTTTTGGACTCTGTTGTAAGTAATGCAGCAAAGTAATTAGGAGAGGTGTCACATGTTATAGGGGTGCCCTAACTTTTGCACATGATTGCACATCTATTAAAACTGTTTCTAATTATAAACTCATCGTCCAACAAATGCACAAATAGTTGCACCCCGAAGGAATCAATCAACTGGAATGAAACTTGGTGGGTAGGTTTGACATTGTGAGACATGCGAATGATTCAAGTTTCATGCTCGGCATCGCATGTGACGTAAGCTAGGACGGGCTTTATCGCTGTACCTGACTGACCCAAGAGCCACGATTGCAGACATTCTGCAGGCAGTGATGCCAATAGAAGCATCGACAAAATGCACACAGACCATTATGACGACTGCCCTTTACACCAAATCAGCGTCGGCAAAGACTGCAATTGTGTCGTGCCAGACTGTCATGGAGTGACTCAGAATGGCAGCGGGGCGTCTACAGTGACGAGTCCTGTTTTTGCCCGGTGTCACTCCACCTCCACACCTACTGCAAAATCTCCCGGCACTGTGTGAGAATATTCAACCTGCATGGGATGGAATATCACAGGACACCATTAGGAACCTCTACAACTCCATGCCGAGATGTCTGGCATGTTGCGTTAGTCTGGTGGCCTGAGGCCATACTGAAGGACACTACTTCTGTATGTGTAGCTCAATAAATATTACCCATATCAGTCTCAATGTATCATCATTTATTGTTCCTGGTGTCCTTTATCCTCCGTTCAAGTAGCATTGCAATCCGACGCTTCCTTCTGGGTGCAGCTATTCCTTTGATGATGAGTGTATGTAGACTACACTAAAAATGATTTCAACAAGATACGTTTTTTGCAGAACCAAATGTTTTTTTCTATGGCCGTGTTCTATTTTCTAAATTGTTCAGTGCATGCGCTTTCTCACTGTACACTCTGCCATTTGTGCTGTATGCTATATAGATCCTTATATGGCTGTGAGAGCTGATTGTGTGCGCATTTTGGTATACAGAGTGAAGGGGAGTTGATACAATCTGTTCAATAATAAAAGATAAGGTTCAATGTAGCACAAGCTGAGAAGTGGTGCATCTAATAAACACTTAAAAACTGAGGGTGACTAAGCCTCGCATGCTCTGCACTTTGCTCATTTTCTATGGTGCAGAGAGCGAGCATGACTGAAAACCGCAGCATCGTGCACACACACACGCACACACACACACGCACACACACACACGCACATACACACAACATAATGTACGCACATCCCAAACTCTCCGGCCCTGGTCCTGTGGCCCCACAGCTCCAGAGTTGTTCCTCTTTCTATATGCATTGCTTAAGTCAGGTCAGGATGAGTCACAGATACTGTGTTTTGTTCATCTGGAGTGTGGAGCTTCTTAACTCCTTCTCTGCCGCTGGCCGGACACGGCGCCTTGTCACCAGTGGACAAATTAGGACAAATGTACTGAGTCAGGCTTAGACACAACCCTGAACCAAAGTGAGTTAGTATGTGAGTCAGCACGTAAGAAGCCCACGTCTCTGATGCATTTCCCATATTTGTTTTATATAATGGGGTGGCCAAACTTTTCACCTCGGGGAGCTCAGGGGTACTGCTAGTGGTGAGCCTGTATTGTTGTAGACACTTGTTTTATGTTTTTTTTTAATCAAGTTATTATATATTTGTTTTGGTTAGGTTGCTGTTTTGCATCATGGAGAAATCCATAGACTAGCTGCAGAGAGTGGAGATAAGGAAAGAGGAGCTGTTGAAGCTACAACCCTGTCTGAACGGGGTGAGGACCACCCTAGAAATGGCTCAACAGCTGGTGCAGCCTGTCCTCCTGGTATCAAACCCAGAGGACACCCTGAAAAATAAATGAACAAGTTTAAGGCAATAAAACTGAAAATGAGCATGTGATCTAACTCTTGCATTCTCTTGACAAGAATCTTACCAAAGTTGAGGTTGGTTGGGCATATCGCCTTAGATCAGGTGTGGCAATCTTTCAATTTGGCAAGCATAACTGATCTAACCTATTAGCAGTTTCAGTGCAGTGTTTGAAGATGGAAACCACCAAGCTATGCTGGATTCTCTAAAAGCATACATGGGTACCCATGCTTTATTCCAAGGGCTCTTTACTTTGAGTCAAAAAATATTTTGCAAGAAAAAGAACAACAGGACACAGATTCTTCTATATTAATTATCTATATCAATAATTCACCTATATTAAATCTATAGTAGTGCCAACAGTAAACATACAAGTGACCTCCAACAATGTGGAACAGCTGAATCAGGTCCAGCTCCATTCAAATAGAAAGACCATTCAAATAGCCCATTGGGTTAAATGAGAGAAAATTCAATTAGCCCATCAGATCCCGGGAAGGTAAACTTCAGCTAGCCAGTCAGAGTACAGGAGGCACAGTTCAGCTAGTCAATTAGAGTATAGGAGGTACAAGTCGGATAGGCAATTAGAGTATAGGAGGTACAATTCAGAAAGCCAATCAGAGCATAGGAGGCACAGTTCAGCTAGCCAATCAGAGTACAGGAAGTACAAGTTAGATAGCCAATCAGAGTACTGGAGGTACAAGTCAGATAGCCAATCAGAGTACAGGAGGTACAAGCCAGATAACCAACCAAAGTACAGGAGGTACAAGCCAGATAGCCTATCGAGGTATAGGGGGCACAGTTCAACTAGCCAATTAAAGTATTGGAGGTACAAGTCAGATGATAGCCAATCAGAGTACAGGAGGTACAAGCCAGATAGCCAATCAGAGTACAGGAGGTACAAGCCAGATAGCCAATCAGAGTACAGGAGGTACAAGCCAGATAGCCAATCAGAAAACAGGATGTCAAATTCACATAGCCAATCAGAGTATGGGAGGTACAAGGCAGATAGCCAACCAAAGTACAGAAGGTAAAAACCAGATAGCCTATCGAAGTATAGGAGGCACAGTTGAGCTAGCCAATCAGAGTATAGGAAGTGCAAGTTAGATAGCCAATCAGAGTACAGGACGTACAATTTAGATAGCCAATCAGAGTATGGGAGGTACAATTTAGATAGCCAATCAGAGTACAGGAGGTATAATTCAGATAGCCAATCATAGTGCAGGAGATGTAATTTAGATTTGGAAAAACGTTTTTAATACCGGACTAAACAATACAAGTAGCCAATCAGATCACAGGAGGGACATTTCAAGAAGCCGATTAGAGTTCAGGAGAGAATTTCATATTTTGTGACCAGCCTATTTCTCCTCACTTCCTCCTAATTTCCAGCACTGTAGTGTCACGTTACAGGTGACAGTCTACGCTTCCTGCGTGCTCTGCATACATCCATTTGAAAAAGCCATGAAGTATTTTGGTGGAGGTAGACAGGAACTGAAGATAGGCATGCGTGGGGTGGAATATTAAAAATTTAATAATTAAATATTGTGCCCTCTAGGTGGGCACACACATAAATGACTGTAAGGGAATACAGTTTTGACCAACACTGTGAGATGGGGAAGTGATGAAGTATGACTATGACATAGTCTTTTGAAAAACCAAAAGGAAACATTAAACATTATTTATGTTCAAAGGCTGTTAATATGCCTCATTCACTGATAAAGCCTCCGCAAACAACCTTTGCACATTAGTAGCTTGACGCCCAGGGCCCTGAGAAACAGCTTGCTCTGTTTGTCCTCAAGTTTTGCCTCTGCCGCTGTCTGAAAGCCTCAGTTTCAGTACTATTGTGTAGTATTGAGCTTGGCCTGTGGAATAATTGAATGGATGAGCATGTAGGGCCTATATGTGGATCTACACTTCCTCACTTTCATCTACATAACTTAAATATTAGTTTCATAAGAGAGTCTGCTTTAACACACCCCCTGAAACTCTCATGGGCTTGTTAATGAGCTGTTAAGTTAAATCAGGTGCGTTGGGAGCGGGAAAGCAAGGGTGCTTAAATGTGCTAGGCAGGGTGCCTCCAGAACCAGGGATGAGAAACACTGGTCTAGTTTTCCAGCACAGTGGTGACCACGTGCTCATTTGCTTGGACACGTTTCTCAGACAACTGAGCCATCTGGTGGCCAAGCATGATATTACAAAAGGAAGGCAGATCCATGTACAGAGACTTTTAAGTTATTTTAATCTATATTAGTCACATGGTTCCCATATGTCTAGGTTTAAAGTTGCTGTTTAGATAATAATAATTATTATAATAACAACAGTAATTAACATTTTTGGTATTTCATGTTGGCAAAGCAACTTCTGCAAATAGTAATTTAATGATAAATCCAGATGTTGCATCTCAGCAGTAAACACCACCTGTTTGGTCACTTTGCTTTGTCTCTCCATTGCTGACATTGTCCATGGCTTGGAGCATCATATATACAAAGCACTTTTAAACTCAGTGTCCTCCTAGATTTGCTGGCTATTTTCTTTGATTGTTCAGATGTGGACACAGCCTATGTTTTAACACCCCTTGGGACCACTCCCTTTTATAAACCAGCCTTTCCATGCCCCTCAGCATCGATTAGACAACCTTTGATCCCATGAAAATATAGCACACACAGCACCATATAACTCCCATAATCCTGCCAAAATATTCCAGACAACATGCAACTGTATTAGAAATAAGGTTAATAATTAATAATCTTAATCCTTAATAATGTTAATAACATTATAATTTGTTAACAACAGCATTAAAAAATAGCGTTAGCTTGGTAGGGGTATTTGGGTGGGGAGACAATGTTGGTTCATTCGTAGGGGTATGGGGATGAAAAGACAGGGCTGGACTATTGGAAGGTTATGGTGATGAAGAGAGAGGGGTGGTCCTTTGGTAGGGGTATGGGGAGACAGTGCTGGTTCATTGGTAGGTGTATGGGGAAACAGTGTTGGTTCATTGGTAGGAGTATGGGGATGAAGAGAGAGAGCTGGTTCATTGGTAGGAGTATAGGGATTGGGAGACAGTGCTGGTTCATTGGTCGGGGTATGGGGATGAAGAGACAGAGCTGGTTCATTGGTAGGAGTATAGGGATTGGGAGACAGTGCTGGTTCAATGGTGGGGGTATGGGGATGAAGAGACAGAGCTGGTTCATTGGTAGGGGTATAGGGATTGGGAGACAGTGCTGGTTCATTGGTCGGGGTATGGGGATGAAGAGACAGAGCTGGTTCATTGGTAGGGGTATTGGGATGAAGAGAGAAATCTGGTTTATTGGTAGGAGAATGCGAATTAAGAGACAGGGCTGGTTCTTTGGTAGGAGTTTGGGGATGAGGAGACAGGGCTGGTTAATTGGTGGGGGTATAGGGAAGAGGAGACAGGGCTGGTTCATTGGTGGGGGTATAGGGATGGGGAGACAGGGCTGGTTCTTTGGTAGGGGTATTGGGATGAAGAGAGAAATCTGGTCTAATTTGATGGTAGAGGTATGGGGATGAAGAGACAGGACTAATTTGATGGTAGAGGTATGGGGATGAAGAGACAGGGCTGGTTCTTTGGTAGGGGTATTGGAATGAAGAGACAGGGTTGATTCGAAAGTAAGGGTATGAGGATGAAGAGACAGGTCTGGTTCATTGGTAGGGGATATGGGAATGGGGAGACAGGGCTGTTTTGATGGTAGGGGTATGGGAATGAAGAGACAAGGCTGATTCAGTGGTAGGGGTATGGGGATAAAGAGAGACCTGGTTCATTGGTAGGGGTATAGGGATGAAGAAAGATTGCTGGTTTATTGGTAGAAGTATGGGGATGAAGAGACGGGGTGGCTCATTGGTAGGGGTATGAGGATGAAGAGACGGCTGATTTGATGGTGGGGGTATGGGGATGAAGAGA
>CM067498.1:5981991-5993915 GCA_034552555.1 Semaprochilodus insignis
ATATAATAAAACACTTTAAATTGTTTATATTTTGCATTACTTTCGTTTCTCCTCGCCAGTAAATGCTAAATCCTTATCATGTTGATTTCCCTTCCTTATAATGTGTTGTTATTCAGCCTTCACAATAATATGTTTAAAATACAAAGATATAAAACAATACATCTTTTAAATCCATAAATCCGTTCCCGTTTATCCAACGGGCGCCGGAAACAGATCCAGGAGGCTGCTCCGCCCCCCTCCTCCGTCTGAAAAGCTCTTCCGCTCGGTGAGACGTGGCGGCTCTGGTAGGCTGAGCGCTGCATAGCGGACAGACAGACCCTCCCTCTCCCCCCACGGCAGCCTGAGTCCAGCTCAGCAGCGCCCAGCACGTACAGCTGGATGGCAGGGACAAGCCGGAGCGAGCATTTTAGGGTAAGAGAGATGGAAACCTAACCGTATCCGTGCATTTCCCTACCGTTTTAGGCAGCATCTTCTTGCTGTGATTAAGTTCCAGGAGTTTGTTTACGTTGTGGCTGGTTTGCTCTCCCACCACTAGCTTTAAAACAGGTTTAGCTAAGTTAGGCTGAGCAGCGCTGCAGTTTCGAGGAACTGCAAGTGAAGTGTTTATACCGGACCAAAAAAAAAAAAAAAAAAAGATGTGGCTTGTTTACACTCGCTCTCTGACTAATTTTAGCAGGTTTGCTAACGTGGCAAAGTATTTAAAGCCCCTTGAAGTGCAGTCTTGGTTAGTTTAGCAGCGTATTAGCATGTTTAGCCTGCAGTAGGGAGTTTGTCTGGCTTTGCCTCTCTATACATTCCTGAAGAAGAGCCTTGCCAGAGGCCTGGACTTCAACTTCTAAACATGCGAGTGAGACCAGTATTCAGTCATTTGTCTGAATTTCAGTGTCATTCAGTCGTCTGAGTGTCTAATACAGCTACATGTGCAGTCGAGTACATTAAGCTGAGGTTCAAGAATCTTCTGCAGCTGGATGGTCAGTGGGATCTGGTAGCAGAGTATTGGAAATGCATTAGATCAGATCAGTTCAGGTTTATTGCCACATCGCATTTAACACAGGTGTGAAGGTGAGTGAAAGTCTTAGGTTGCCTGGTCTCATGCAGTAGCAGTGCTTGGATATAACGAATATACACCTTAAATATAACAACTAAAAGGTGTCCATTAGACACAGCATGCACTGAAGTTCACTGTGTCCAGATGCATTGTCCATTTTATCAGCTCAGTGAATAGGAGCACTTTGTAGTTCTACCCTTACAGACTGTGTATAGTTCGGATTTGCTGTCTCATTTGCTGCATAGCCCCTTTTTACCCAGTTCGTCAGTGGTGAGCACCCCTACAGGACCACCACAGAGCAGGTATTGTGCACTCACGCAATGTGTGACATGTGGTGGTGGTGGTGATGTGTTAGTCCGTGTTGTGCTGGTACAAATGGATCACACACAGCAGAGCTGCTGGTGTGTTTAAACACTGTGTCCAGTCACTGTCCACTCTATTAGACACTCCTACCTTGCTGGTCCACCTTGTAGGTGTAAAGTCAGAGACGATAGCTCATCTGCTGCTGCACAGTGCAGTGTTGGTCATCCTCTAGTCCTATGTCAGAGGCCACAGGTTGACTGGATAGTTTTGGTTGGTGGACTATTCTCAGTCCAGCAGCACTGCTGTGTCTGATCCACTCACACTAGCACAACACACTCGCCACCACCACATCATTGTTACTGCAGTGCTGAGAATGATCAATCACCTATATAACACCTGCTCAGTGGTGGTCCTGAACATTGAAGAACAGGGTGAAAGGGGGCTAACAAAGTATGCAGAGCAACAGATGAACTATAGTCTGTAGTTGTAGAACTACAGAGTGCATCTGTATGGTAAGTGGACAATGAGTGGAGATACAAGAAGGAAGTTTTTATAGCAGTGTATTTTTAATAACAGTTACATAAAGTGATAAAATAAAAGCTAAGATATGTACAGATGTAGACATTTCCATGTATGCACTGTGTTGAGTTTGAGAGAGATAAAGTGATGCAGTGTATACAAGGGATATAGTATTGTTATGTAAGTTCCAGATCATACAAGAGAGCAGATGTACAAGATGTCAGTCTATATGTGCAGGTGTAGATGTGCTGGATTTGAAGTTCATACCAAGGCCTGTGATACATTCGACAAATGGTCTTGGCTTTCATTTTGCCGTTGTATAATTGTACTTATGTTTCATTGAAAGGGCTTTGACATTAATAGCCTGAAACATGAGTACCCTTCTTTGTTGTAGCTCATTCCCCTGTTCTAATAGAACACTAACCTGTTGATGGGTTGTGTCAGGTGTGTTTGCGCGGCAGTTCAGTCAATCAGTATGTTGCCATACTGTGTTGAACTTTGGCCTGCTAGGTTTAGAGGTGGACACACCTGGCCTAGGGTAATTGATCAACCAATGTAATGTTTGGTACTAGGGACAAGAGGTTAGGCTGCACCAGCCAGGTGGGGTCTCTGTCGAGCAGCTTCTGTGGTGGTTGAGATGGGGGGTGTAGCTCCAGAAGCTTCAGCTCTGGTTGACTTTGCTATAGCTGAGCTAAATGCTAAGCTAAACACGCTCATCATCATAAGAATAGCTGCACAAATAGTTGCTCCCAGAAGGAATCGACCAACAGGAATGGAACTTGGTGTGTAGGTTTGACATTGTGAGACATGCATTGTCATGATTTAAGTTTCATGCTGTACCTGAATGATGCAATACCACAGTTACCTCAGAATGGCAGCAGACCATCTTCAGTGACGGGTCCTGCTTTTGTCTTGGTGGATTCGTTGGTCGTCTCCATGTGTGGCGGCACCGCGGTGTGTGGTTTGTTGCCATGTCCAGAAGGCCTGGTGTCATCCACCTCCACCCCTACCGCAAAAGCTGCAGGAACTGTGTGAGAATATTCAAGCTGCATGGGATGGATTATTGCAGGACATCATTAGGAACCTGTACAAGTCCATTAGCAAACATGGCGGCCCAATGCCATACTGAGAGACACTGCTTCTGTATGTGTAGCTCAATAAATATTACCCGTATCAGTCTAAATTTATCATCATTTTAGGGCTGTCAGTCGAATCGGATTCACCCGTCCTGGCCGACGATTCGACTATTCGTTCATGTTTTTCCTCCATATACATTATCTAGTAGTCAGAAAATGAAGTTGCATACGTTTCAGATCTGATGTCCTCTTTTAGAAAGTCAGCAGAGTCACAGGAACATATTTTGAACTAAAAGAGGTCTTTTTAATTTCACTTTTAACAGCTTCTTCAGTGGGATGACCCTTCATCTTTCATCTCTCATAAATAATGAACTCCTAAATAAAACCAAATTAGTCAATATTTAAATTATTTTTAGATGAAAAGGAGAACGGTAGACCTGAACCGTTTAATTATTATATTACCCGCGCTGAAATGATGATTTCTCGTTTATCGGCAGGCATATTAAGTGACTGTACTTATCTTAGCTGTAAACAAATAAATAAAAATATCTGTAATTTAGGTTCTAAAATAATGGAGTTATAATAAAACAAACGTCTTTGGTCCGCTTTTCCTTCACGCAAACAGCCATTATGTCTAAAACGAAAGTCAGCTCACTGGTTTGAAGCAGTGTTCGATGTCTGACTAAATGAGGAGCAGAATTAGCTTTAATTTGTTCGGATTCTCTTCTTCAAAAGCTCCTCCAGACTTTTTCTGAGACATCGTTCCACCCGTGTTTCTCAGCTTCACAGCTTTAGCTTCCTTCAACGGTGAACCGCCAGCGCACGTTATCACGTGGATTTAATTTTTTGGCAAACATGCTTCATAGCCCAGTTAGAACTTAAATATATATTTAATACCCCTCTTAATAATTATAAAAATATCTTTTTACATTCTTAAAGTTCTTGTGCATTTTGTAAGCTTTTTTCTGTTTTATGACAACAAAAATAAATAAATAAATAAATAAATAAATAAACCTTGTCACTGTTGTCAGTCGACTTGAAGGTTCTCAGTCGACTCAAAGGGTCTCCGACTGACGATTCGACTCGTCGACTTCTAGAGGGCAGCCCTACATCATTTATTGTTCCTGGTAACCTTTACCTTCCTTCTGAATAGCATTGCAGTCCGACACTTCCTTTTGGGTGCAGCTGTTCTTTTGATGATGAGTGTAAACTAACTTGATAAAGTGTGTAATTAAAATGTAATGCTTTGCACCTTTTAGTGTCTGTGTAATTTCATGTGTACTTGCTTGAGTGGGCTACAGCCTTAGATCCCATAATGACATACAGCTTGAGAGCACAAGGAGTTTGACCTGACTGTTAAAACACTACTGTAGCCTACTGGATCTTATTTGAACAGCGCTACAGTTCATTAGGAAACAAAAATGGTGTTTTTTTTTTTTTTTTTTTAAATGAGATTTTACAGGTTCGGAAATACCAACAAGTACTTGGAGCCTGCGGAATGCTGTTTAGGCCAGCCATAATTTTTCAGGGAACCATTCCTTTGATCTTACAGTTTAGGCAGTGATTTGAACAGCCCAAACTTGGTTTAGTTTATCTTTTGGTAGCAAAGGTGGTGAGCTGAAATACTGTTGTGCTGACGAAATACGTTCTGTATGTGGTGCAATCTTTCATTAGTATGGAACTTGTTTATAGTTGGCAAGTTTTTCACCTTTCAATCTAACTAACCTTTTTTTTTTTTTTTTTTTTTTCTTTCATATCATTTTTTTTTTTTTTTGTGAAGACTTCTGTTTGCCTTGCAGCGCCCTATATGTTGCTCACGAGTGTTGTGCAGAAGTCTGGCCTTATGAGCACCGGACCCGGGAGGCCCGTTTGGGCTTTGGCTGCGCTGCTTGTTGGTGCTGCTTTGCTTGCTCTCACCTCCACCTCGTCTTCCAGTGGTAAGAAGACTGCTCAGGCAGCGTTGGCTCATGCGACGGCCACTGCCGCTGGACCAGGATCCTGGTGTGCCGAAGAGGTCCTGGGCCTCCACACCTTGACCAAGATGTTATCAAGAGAAGGTGTGGATGTTTGGTTCTGCTCCCTTTTGGGCTCTGTTGCTGTGGGTCTCAGTGGGATCTTTCCCCTTCTGGTGATCCCCATTGAGGCTGGAGTGGCCCTGAAAACAGAGGGTAAGTTTCACCTTTCTGTCTACGTCAGTAGTTGTTACTTATTGACTAGTAAATTGGTCTTTAACCCACCTGTGACAGGACTTCACCGTAAATAGCTGTTCTCTTTCAGCAGGAACCCCTAGTAGGATTTATTTACAGGTTTCTCTGAAGTATTTCTAATATGCTGTTTGTTGGAATTGTTCTCTGCAAGATGTTTACAGATGCATCAGTCTATGGATGGTAATACCCAGCATGATCAGTGTGTTTATGAAAAATACACTTATTGTCAAAAGAATAGTTGCACCCCGAAGGAATCAGTCGTCAGGAATGAAACTTGGTGGGTAGGTTTTACATCGTAAGACATGTGAATGGTTTAATTTTCGCGATCGGCCACATCTGTGACGGGCAAAAACAGGCCTCATCACTGCCAACAGCCACGAGTGCGTACATTCAGCGAACAGTGATGTCATCCTGTTGTTGCCAGCACAACAGTTCTGCAGAACACAGTCCTGCATGACTAAACGCATGCAGACCGTGACTACTGCCCTCAACACCACATCCACAATGCCAAAGACTGCAATTGTGTCGTGCCAGACTGAATGGCATCGGGTCGTCTTCAGTGACGAGTCCCACTTTTGTCCTGGTGGAGACGACCAACGAATCCATGTGTAGCGGCACCGTAGGGCCAAAATGAACGCCTCCTGTACAGAAGGCCCTCCACCCCTACTGCAAGATCTGCAGGAACTGCGTGAACATTTAAGCTGCATGGGTAGATTGTTGTAGAACACCATTAGGAACCTCTACAAGTCCATGCCGAGACGTCTGGCATGTTGTGTTAGAGACACTACTTCGGTATGTGTAGGTCAATAAATATTGCCCATGTCAGTCTAAATTTATTATCATTTATTGTTCCTGGTAACCTTTATCTTCCTTCCTCATAGCATTGTAATCCAATGTTTCTTTCTTTTTTTTTTTTTTTTTCGTCAATGAGTGTAATAAAACAAGTTTCAGTAGAAGCTTTTGCATGATTTGGCTGTCATGTGATCTGAAAGAACCCTTATCCACAGTAGTGAATAATAGGAGTCGTATGACTAACTGGCTTGTTCTTTAAATGGTTGATGGAAACTGTCTCGCTGTAATACAGAACAATTCTTGGGTAAGTGTTTACCTTCCCTTGTCCTCTACTTTCCTGCAAAGTCTAGTTCCAGTCACTATTTGCCGCATGTGCTCCATTGACCCATGCCAGGAGTGTGGTAGTTTATGGACAAATAACTGAAGTCATTCGGAAAAAGCTGGCCCTTCAGCAACTATTTCCACACCTGTCGAGGCTTGTCTTAGCCTCTTATTGTGGTAGATGTTCATAAAAAAGAATTTGACTACTCACCTTAGAAGCAGCAGTTCTGCTTTCTTGGTTTGGTTTTATGTTGGTTTTTTTTTTTTTTTTTTTTTTTTTTTTTTAAAAGTGTTTTAGGTAGATTTTGGATGCTGTTGAAGCGTAATGAAGGCATACAGAAATAGTTCTCCAGTCTGGTTCCAGTGAGGAAATGGCATGAGTCAAGTGGAACATCTAAGTTTAACCTGCAAAAGCTGGACATGGTGGGTATAATGGTTTAAGCCCTAGTGATTATGGCATGCTGGGTGTGCCCTGTGATATAGAGGATAAAAGAAGCTTAAGCTTTCAAGTCATGGAATTACTTACCCTGTTGTACCTATCCTGTGGGTGCTAATGGGTAAGTAATTTAGTGCTTCACACAGGAACCACGGTGATAAAATTAGAAGTTCCTGGTGAGATATTTTAGTCTAGCAGTTGTATAGATGCGTCTAACTGTCCCTCAGTGATGCTACAAGCCCTTGTCCAAAGCATTTCATTTTGAGGTGCAGTATTTAACAGGGCAGTGGTTCTGATAATGGATAAGTAGACAATAATAATAATAATAATAATAATAATAATAATAGCAAATGGTGGACTCACTAAACACCCAGAAGGAAGTGTGCGATTGCATTGATATTGGGAAGGAAGATAAAGGTTACCAGGAACAATAAATGATGATAAATTTAGACTGATATGGACAATATTTATTGAGCTACACATACAGAAGTAGGGTGTCTTAGTATGGTGTCAGGCCGCCTTGTTTCCTAACACAACATGCCAGAAGTTTTGTCATGGAATTCCAGAGGTTCCTAATGTTGTCCTGTGATGCTTCATGCTATCCAGCTCGAATATCCTCACACAGTTCCTGCAGACCGTGCGGTAGGGGTGGAGGTGGAGTGACGCTAGGCTTTCTGGACGTGTGACAACAAACCGTTCGTCTTGGTGCTGACCACGGTGCCTCCACACACGGATTCGTTGGTCGTCTCCACCAAGACAAAACTCATTACTGAAGATGACCTGCTGCCATTCTGAGTCACTCCATGACCGTCTGGCACAACACCATGGCAGTCTTTGGTGATGCTAACGTGGTGTTAAGGTTGATGTAATATAGGGCTGCACAATATATCGTTTCAGCATTGTCATCACAGTGTGCGCGTGTGCAATACCCACACCGCAGGACCAGTAGTGTGCAGACCTAATATCAAACCTACCCACCCAAGTTGTGTTGCTTCTGTACTGATTTCAACAGAGGCCAAATCATAGTTTTATCAACTGGGCACTTAAGTGGCCTTTGTGCACTAAGCTTCTGGTGGAGGGATCTTGTGCAGATCCAGTTCTAAAGTGTATAATGATACTGTGACACTTGTATCAGTAATGTAGTATTACAGTTGTTATTGTCTGACTGCTTTAACCAGTCCGAGCCTTTTGTGATGTTGCAACATAAAGGTGTATGGAAATGTTAAGTCATAGGGATAAGGAAAGTATTAATGGCCAAAGGCTTCTCCTAACCGTGACTCATGCTCTTTGTGCAGCTGGTTGTCAAAAGCTGAAGAAACTGCTGAGCTTTGCGATCGGTGGACTCCTCGGCGATGTCTTCCTCCATCTCCTACCAGAGGCCTGGGCTCATACATGCAGCAGCAGTGAGAAATGCTTTCCGCTCCCCTGTGTGTGTGTGTGTGTGTGTGTGTGTGTGTGTGTGTGTGTGTGTGTGTGTGTGTGTGTGTGACCAGTCTTTTTTGTTTTTATCTTCTGTGAATCCCTCTTTGCTTTAATCTGCCCTCCACCCAGACATGTTGTTGGTCTTTCATCTTTCATTCTCCTGGGTCTCTTTTGACTTCCCCTGTTCTTTTGTGGTCCTTTATTCATAAAGGATTCGATGAATGCTTGCTATTAAGACAAAGTGAACACATGTTGCTCTTATCTGACACATATTAAAATGCTATTTAAGTATTATTGCAGTACTGGCACTTTTGATATGGCAAGAGGCTGCTATCAGGCACAGCTACAAAAACAGCCTGTTTTAATTCCAGGCGATGAAATCGGAAATGACTGAACACTGTTATTTGGTATGTATAGCGGTATAAATATCATAAGTGGCTCTCGGGACAAAATAAAATGCGAAGGAAATATTTGAGCTCTTTTTCTGTGCTGTGCGTCATACTCTTGACAGGTAATGTATTTGACATACTATGTATTTGAGTCCCACATGTGAAGTCTGCTGTGTTGTGTGTCTGCTTGTTAGCTGGGAGCCAGAAGCACTACCGAAACCAGGGGCTGTGGGTGGTTATGGGTTTGCTGTTCTTCCTACTGCTGGAGAAGATGTTTCCTGATGAAGATGGTGCATCAGAGAGCAAGGACATGAACCGTGCCAACAATGTGAGTCTTGCATTTACTTTTGATGTTTATTGCAATTATATTTATATTTCAGCAGACATGCTTATCGTTTTAACGAAGGTGCTTTGAAAGCTTGTCCTTAATGGCGGTGATTCTGATACCAGTCCTTATTTATTTATTTATTTATTTATTTATTTATTTATTTTCCACCCCCCCCAGCAGTTTAACAACTACTGCCTTAGGGGGCAAATATGCTGGAGCAGTGGTTGCTCAACTTTGGGCCTTTTAGGGTGCGTTCAGACTTGGCAGGTTTGGTTAGATTACATTAAACCCTGGTGCGCCTTAAGAAGCAACTTGGGTGTTTTCCCTGCTGTTTACCTGCTTTAGCTCTGAAAGGGCTTGTTAACTGATTAGCTGATTAGATTAGGTATTTGGGAGTAGGGAGCACTTTCAGATTTACAGGATTGAAGTTGAACTGGGCTGGAGTTTTAAGATACCCTTGAGTTAAGAAGCTGCCAGGAACCTGAATCAGTGTACCTGCAGTACTGTCAAAGTGTTAGAAGACTTTGTTAGTTCTGATTTATTGTCCTGGTTTGTGTTTTTTGCTTGGGGGTGGAACAGTGGCATGTTGCTGATCTTTTCTGACCTTGTTTGAAGAGCATGAGGATTGGCTTCTCGTCCAATGTCTGCTTAGACATCAAGAGAGAATCGAGAAGGGCTGGGTGAAGGTTTGAACCTCTCTGTAGGCAGTGAAATCTTAGTTTCAGTTTTATTCCTGTCCCTGCAACTTCTAATTCTGTCAATTCAGTTCTCACCTTAGACAAATGTAAATCTATGCATGAAATGGCTAATTAGCATTTAGCAGTAGACATGAAAAAGACCAGCAAATAATATATTTAAACCCAGAGCCTACCTTACCAAGCAGATGCCAAGAACAGAAGTGTGCTGCTGTTTTGCATGTGCTTTTCCTCACTGTAAAAAAAAAAAAAAAACAATATCCTGAACAATTAACAGGAGCCATGTGTTGTGCTTGTTGAGAATTTCACCTCTAATTTTGCATTAGCATCATTCTGTGTAGTAGAATTCACTTGGAAAAAGTTGAGCGTATGTTTGAAATTTTTATTGCCAGCACATTAAAAGCCTCATTATTTGTCAAGTGTTATTTGGGTTGATTTTGCACAGGGAGGTAGGGTAATACAGTTAGCACCGGTGATTTTAGTGCCATCTGAATCCATCATGGGTTATTTACATGTCAGTAAAGATTCCAATGCCTTTTACATTAATTCGTAATGCAAAGCAAAGAAATTATTCCAAGTTATATCAGCCCTGTGTGAAGCGGCGTTTTCACGTTTTTTTCTGTGGGTATAGAGGCACTCCAAGAAGCGTTCACATGTTCTCTGTAGCTCAAATCAAGCCAATGTGTGTCATCGAAGCTCCAAACAAGTGTTTAGCTTGGAAAATTAAAACATGACTGTAAAAAATGACTGTAAAAGAAGTTAGGTGCCTACTGGTGGTGTTGCTTGTAAACCTAGTTGTTATGCTTTTTTTTTTTATTATTATTATTTATTTATTTATTTATTTATTTTTGCTCTTTTGTTTGGGTGAAGACTGAATAGCGCTTTAGTCTTTTTACGCAAGTTCATGACTTCCCTGCTGTGCTAAAGATGACGACACATGCAACCACAGAGAGTTCACGACATGCCATATTTGCACTGGGAAACTTCATTTCTGGGCCTCATGGTGGCACTGTATCTGTATAGAGCAACCATCCCTCTCTTTCCCTGAAAGCTTTCCAGTATTGTTGTGTTCATAGATTATGTATAGGGCTGTCACGGTCAGCATCAAGAACATGAAGTGTGCAGTGTTGTGGAGTACGTGCTTTGCTTTATAGACCTATTCACCACTGCTGTTGTGTAAGTGTTAAAGCTTAACCCTTTTAAATAAGGAACAGTTAATTGAATCATAAACATACATGCATGCCTGCATGTCAATTTTGTATGTATATTAAAGTATAAGTGTATATGTTAAATATATAATTTCTTTTGATTTTCTCTCTTCTCCCAAAACTTTATTATAAATATTTTTTCCAGTGTAGTCAGTGTAGTTCAACTGCTGCTTTCAGATCAGTCATGCTGCATTTCTTCAGGAATTCCCAAGAATAAAGCGATCAAAAGCACCACAGCATTTGTAGTCATGTTTACAAGATTTCTGTCCCATCTCATGTCAGCTGTGTTGAAATCTCTAAGCAAGTGAGCAGGCGAGGTGCATTCAATAATTAACAGTGCAGGTGTTTTTGTGGTGCTCTTAAGCAAGCGCTCATGCCCAAGGTGCCGTTCATGTAGCGTCTACAAACCCGGAATATCTTTCTGTGTTTAAAGGCTGCTGAGAACTGCTTTTACTTCTACTTTACTTTCAGGCCGTTGCATCAGACCTGGGTCAATACTCACCTTGTTCTACATCTCCTGCAGTTCTCTGAAGAAAATGGGAGCTGAAAGCCTTGAGCCTTTTTAGCTCACAGCTATCTTGTTGTCCTGCGGAAGCACTTTTATATCTGGCTGAGTGTCCAGTATGCGTGGCATGGTTTTTGCAGAGGGCTTCTATGATTGGTTTGCAGGGCTACACTGGACTATATCTTTCCTAACCAGACATAGACCATCAAAGTGTTAGACCTCTTGCTTTCTCATATTCGCTCGCTCTGCTCTGCTCATGCTTTCCCCTGTTGTTTCTCCCCCCCACATACCTTTATCTTGTGTGTCCTGTGAGATGCCTTTTTCGTGTTGGATTTAGGTTGGGTATTAGGGCAGAATAATAAGGATGCGAGGCTGTATTGCCTGCAGCAAGAGAAATGGATTTGGAGAAAATCACTCACTCTCTGCTGCAGTCTCATGTAGTCCTGATGCCCCATCTGGTTCCTCAGAGCTCTTCTCAGTGGATTCCCTTGGATACTTTGTAGGGCAAAACTGAGGGAATTTGATATAACGTAATGTCAGAAACTAAACAGGATCGAAAATCTTCAGTAATATAACTAAGGAACATAATTTTTAATTCTAAATGAATTCATGTGACTGGGTTGAAAGAAAAACTCCAAGCTAAATTATTATTCTTAAAAAGGATATTTAAAAAAA
>CM067498.1:5994134-6016524 GCA_034552555.1 Semaprochilodus insignis
GTTCAGTCTTATCACCCACCCAATTTGTCTGTGAAGTGGTCTTTTTGTTTTTTTTGGTTTTGTTGGTTTTCTGCGCCTGCCTGAGATGCACAGTGGCCACGTGTGCCTGTATAAGACCTGTGAGGTGGATTGACGTCTTGGGCTGGGTGTGATGGAGACTATAAATAGAGTCTAACAGGAAGCAGCTGCAACCAGCCCTCCACCAGCAGACAGAAAGGCCACTGAACTGAAGTCAGCGTTGCAGTTCAGCAGGCACAGCTGAGGGAGCAGAGCCCCAGTAGAAAGGAAGCGTCTAATTCTGCTCTTCTAGAGAGCCAAAGAATTCCACAGCTGCTGAAATTGTCAGAGAGAGCATGTTGGTCATCGAGCAAATTTCGGTCGTTCCAGAGTAGCGACCTTTTCTGGTCCTCCTGAACTCGCCTGTCAGAATCTTGTATTTGCCGTTTGCAGGTTTAGAAAAAGAAATATACTAAATATTGTTGTAGCCAGCAATAGTGGCTAGATTGAGCCATAACTAAGACCTGGATACCACGAGTCTAAGTAAAGACCAAGACTAGTAGCATAGTCAGAGGCAAGAGTCAGAAGTGGGCGACGGTTAAGACCAAGACCAGATGAACTAAGAACGGTATACTTTTTATGTTGTACTTTTTATGAATGGTGTAGTTTTTATAGGGTATTTTACATTACTGGTACTAGAATGAAATAAAAAGGCACCAAAAGCTTTAAACAATTTACGTGCACATTCCTGTTTTTGCAATGGTAGTACAGTTTAAAGGGCTGTCTATGCTGGTTAACACAGGACCACACTGTAGGTGATTGGGTAGCTCTCTCTGGTTTAAAAACCTACTTCACTTTACACAGCTGCCCTCTCAACAGGGAACAAAACAAACAAAAACGGTACAAGTCCTCCTCACTCTGACACCAAGAAAATACCATTGAAGTCGAGATCAGGCTCACTACCAGTGATACCGGATATACATGTAATTTATGCAGTTAGTACAATAATACACGACCAGTCAAAAGTTTAGACCCACCCAACTAAAGGGATATTTTTGGTTATATTGGTTGAGATGTCTCAAACAATACATATCCTGACATACCACATATACTCTTGATGTATTACAGTATTATATTTTTGCCATATTGTCACCTCTAATATATATTTTGCACAAAAAGAAACTGTTCCCTTACTTTAATTTTTTTTAATTAAATTAAATTTAAAAGCTCCCTTTCAGTGTAGTGAATATTAATGATTGACAGACCAATTGAATTGGTCCAAAATATCTTGTGTCCAAATATCTTGCTATATACCTCCATAGCAGGTTAAGAACATTTACATTTAGGCGTTTAGCTGATGCTCTTCTCCAGAGCGACTAACAAGGTTATTCGTATTACAGTGCAGTGTTAGGAGTCTTGCCCAAGGACTCTTATTGGTGTAGCTCAGCATTTGCTACCTAGACTGGGATTTGAACCCCCGTCTCCCACATGGGGTGGTAGTTCCCTGGTGGGTAGTGGTGTTAACCACTGAGCCACACCAACCACTAAGAAAGCTGTTTTATCCTCCTGTAAAGTTCCATTTTGCAGAGTTTGTAATGTGGACCGCATAATTCCATGAGTGCTGTTTCATAGTTTGATGTCTTCACTTTTTATTCTACAGTAAAGCATCAAGATAAACATAAGGAGAACATTTTAAGAGTAGCTGTGTCTAAACTTTTGACTGGTACTGTGTATGTGCAGCAGTTGTGTACATAAATCTCTATCAATTTCTGCAAATTGTATGGTTTGGAAAAAGGAAAAACTGCTGTATGATTGACCTCTAGCAGGCGAAGACAACATTTCTAAACAACTTTGGACAAATGAAAGCCAATAGATGTTCAGACTTTTAACTGGTATGCCAAAAGGTGACTAATTGAAAAGATGCTTTCTTAACAGCCTGGTCTTAAGTGAGCTGGTACAGCCATTCATATGTTTTCCAGGGCAAAGTCTGCCCTCAGGCAAGACTAAAGGAATGAAGCTAAATTCATCAAAGAATCTGTCGAATTGTCTGACGGGGCAGGAGCGTCTCATGTTTCCTTGATTCTGCCCTAGATTTTTAGCATTGTTTGATTTCAAATGCAAGAGGGAAGCAGATGTCTTCTTGGCTTATGATGGCTGGAAGTGTCTCTTTCTTTCTTTCTGTCTTTCTTTTTATTGTTGTGGAATTTCAAGTGCCAGTGAAACTTATTTCTTCTTTACATGTCATTTATTTCTTTTCTTTCTTTTTTTTTTCCCCCTCTCCATCTCTCTTGCAGTCCTCCTCTGTGGATCTCAGAAGTGACGGTTTTATGTCTTCTCAAATAAACGGTGTCTTCTCAAACAACAATTCCGACTCCAAGCCAAAGGCTGACATCAGCTCTCTCCCTGGGACGGAGAAGATCAAGGTGAGATGGAACATGCGGTTAATGGTGACTAATAGGGTGCTGCTGCCAAATATTTAATCAGGCAACATTTTTTTGGGAATAAACATTAGGATTTTCATGTTATCTTTGTGGAAAACAAGCAATACTATTAACCTAGAGAGGCAAAATGCTCTGGTGTTCCACCTTGTTCCAGAGAGTAATTTTTGAGGTAGATTTCCCTGAAATTAAGTTTCAGTTTAAATTGCATAATGCTGTAGCTCCATAATATTTCATTTATCATAGCACATTTTCAATGCACTTTTCTGTAGTGGTTAACAAAGTACCCAAAACATGTACTTGAGTTAAGGTACAGATACCCAAGGTAACATATTCTTCCAGTAAAAGTAGAAGTTCCTCCCTTTAGACCTCCACTGGAGTAAAAGTACTAAAGTATTTACCTTCAAATGTACTTAAGTATGGAGAGTAACAGGAGCATGATTTATTATGGCTCTAATGTCCTATTATCATTTCTGGAACACGACTCTTAATCAGCTCAGTGTAGGTGAAGAGACTCTAGTGTCTCTCAGTCCACCAGTCTTTAATAGAAGCTCATTAATTAGTCTGACACTGGTGTCTATTCAAATGATCATAAGCACAGAACACTGAAGGAGAACAGGTTCCATTAGCTAGAACCAAGCTCTGTCCAACAGGTCAAAACAAGCTCAAAACAAAGTGACCCCTATACCCTGATTGGTGGGCTCGCTAGATGCTTCTCACCAAATTAAATGACATGTTACATTTTTATGCTCACATAAACCAAAAGGAAGGACAGATTTGGCCATAATGTAGTACAGATACAGAAACAAACTACTTACAGTACACTAACGCATTACACTTACCAAGTTACTGTACACTGACACACTACTTACAGTACACTAACACATTACACTTACTGAGTTATTGTAGACCAACACACTACTTACAGTACACTAACACATTACACTTACTGAGTTACTGTACACCAACGCACTACTTACAGTACACTAACACATTACACTTACTGAGTTACTGTACACCAACACACTACTTACAGTACACTAACGCATTACACTTACCAAGTTACTGTACACCAACACACTACTTACAGTACACTAACACATTACACTTACTGAGTTACTGTACAGCATTTTCATTAGCCAGTGAACCTAATCAGTCATGTTTAATAGGATTTAGTGCAGAGCACTTTCTAAAACAGTGAATAATAGTCATTGTGTGTATATATAGTTTGTAATGAATTATTTTTGTGATATTTATGTACAGTTGCCGTTTTAGTCATTGCAGTTCATGTTGTAATGGACTTTCCTGTTAATCTGTAAAATGTTTATTTTCCTTCAGACAAGTGGCTACCTGAACCTTCTTGCGAACTGCATCGATAACTTCACCCATGGCCTGGCAGTGGCAGGGAGCTTCCTAGTCAGCAGGAAGGTAGGAGAGTGCAGAGATTAGAGTCACGCTGAGACACATTTGGACTCATTAGTACTTACTGTGAGCTGCTAGAACAAATTGGATCCACTCTAATTAAAAAAACTCCTGCCATGTTGCTCCATTAACAGCGCTGAGGATGACAACAGGGGTTTGGTTTCACAGTCCAGCTGCATCATTCCTTTTCTCAAAATTGCAGTCAGTTACAGTTGTTTTGGAATACAGTGAAATGACAGCTCTATCAACAATTTCACCCATGGGTTTTCCGGCTGTATCAGTAAGCCACACACCAGCCAACCGAATGTCTGCAAGGCTGTGTTGCATAATTCAACTCTTGGGTTACTTCACTGTGTGTTGTGATGCTTTCTAGTGAATTATGTAGAGTGGCTGCTGGTTCTGCCAGGGTCTGTGCTGATTTTGTGTTCTGCTGAGGCATGCAGAGGTTAGGCCTGTTTTAATTGTTGGCCATGTGAGGTGGAATAAATGCCTTTTTTTTTTTTTTTTTTTATTAAGGCTGAGTTGAGACCATAAACGTGGTTTTAGCTGTTTCGTGACACTCAATTGGAAGTTAGGTCAGCTCACAGCTCTTTCAAAACACAAACACCTGTTTGTTTGTTTGTTTGTTTGTTTGGTTTTTTTTGTTTGTTTACCCCTTCCCAAGTCTGTAGACATTACATTTCAGAAACATTGCTGGTGTGTAAGCTTGGAGGAGGAGAAGGAGAGTGCTAAGAGCCAAGCTAAATTTTGCATCATGTATTTTTAACCCCAACTAATTAGTCCCCAAAGACCCTGGCATATGATATCATGATGCTTAAGTCATGATACAGTATTATTACGAAATTAAATCTTTTGTGATTATGTAAGTATTGCATATCACAAAATTGCAAAAAAAATTGCACAACTACAAGTTGTGTCCCCATAGGTAATCTTTGTCTAGATGTTTGACTTCCAGATGTTTCCAGATGTTTGAAGTCCAGATGTTTGACTTCAGCGCAAAAGGCACATTTCTGATTTCTTTCTCAGATGCCTCCATCTTTGTTTTGACCATATGTCCTCCGCTGACTGTCACCTCTGTCGACCTCACCAGAAAAATAGCACCATCTAGTGGAGTCATTAAGCAATTGATTTTCTTATTCCACTACCAATACAAAATTTTCAGTTTATAGAATGAAATATTGATACATGGACGCCAAGTACTGATATGGTTTAATATGCTGTACTGATTTATTTACCCTCCCCACTACCTTCTACTAAAAGCAACGACAAAATTAAAAGCTACAGGTAATTTTAGGAGCCTTTACTGTAACAAGAATCCACAAGTTGTACAAACCAAACCCAGAGGCTCTGTATATACAACTGTACATACACGCTGGTTGGAACATGCAGCTGAGGTTTCTCTTACTGGATGTTGGTGATGATAAATTAGAAACTGCATTCACTCTATGGAATTGAATTTTATATTCTTTCATCTTCTCGTGAACTAAAGTCTTTGAGCATATCTGTTTTGTACTGATACTTTTTAATCTTTTACATTTTTAATTCTCATTTTCTCTAATACAGAGACAAATGTTTTCTTGAACGTGGCTTTGATGCTTTCTATTATTTTCTGTATGTTTTGTTGTCTTGATATTTTGCAGTACAGAAGGGTCACATTCCATGTGAATGTTGGCAGTTTGAATAAGATGCATTTATGTTTTGCCATTGGAGGAGTTCTCTTTCTGTGCTTATAGGAGATTACATAGAGTAAGAGATTACTGTAAATGGGCGCCGTGTTCTGTGTGTTATGCGGTGTAGTATTAATAGTATGGCAGCATTTTGCCCTACCGAAGTAGGAAAGGTCCAGGTGGAGAAGCATAAGGCTCCCAGCATGTCTGCTGTGGGAGTACACGAGAGGAAATAAACTGGATGCATCACAGAGACACGCACACATACTTGCACTCATGTATTTGTACATTGGGCTGCACATACACAAGCTACTGCAAAAGGATGATACATATTATAATGGACGTTTAAATGATGTCTGGTTATTTTTACAAAAGATGCAGGCAGTTCTGTTCTGAGTTCCATAGAAAGAAACTCAGATTTTAGTGCCCCGAATAAAATACAAACTGCCACGTCTGATTCCTGAAACGGTCACTCGAATATCAAAGCTAACAGAATTTTGAGTGCCGTTGAGGATTCAACTTCAGCTGCATGGCAACGAGCACCCACGCACGACTCCCTTAATTACAAATGACATGCCCTAATTTACCATCATATTCATGCATTTTACACAAAGCATGTCCTAAATCATGCAAGTGTTACAACCGCAAGCAAATACAAGGGAAGCATTTAGAACTGGGGCTGAATATTTTTAAAGGAGGGATAACTAATTGCATTTTCCCGATTAGAATTATTTCAAAATGCTGCTTAATATACAAATACCTCACTGGGGTTCTCTGGTCTGCCATAATTGTATGCCTGGTCTTATATTCGTATATGCCTACTGATTTTATTTTGTGTGTGTGTGTGTGTGTGTGTGAATAATATATATATTTATTCAAACAAAAAATATTTATTCTTTCATTCAAACAAAAAAAGGGCGTTGCTGTCGCCCTCTTGCTTGCATTATAATTAAATGAGATTTTTGCCCTCTGCTGTAAAGTTGCCATTTTGGAGATGCTTGTTTTACTTTGGACAGTAACAGTATGCTTACATTGGCATGTGTTCACCATATCTGTTATGAATAATAACCTACTGCTATAAAATGGCTTATTCCCACCCCTGGGTCCTGGCCTTTTTGTGCTGATGTGATATGAGCTCTAATGAGTCCTTTTTGTCTTCTGCTCTGACAGGTTGGCTTTCTGACCACCTTTGCAATCCTACTGCATGAGATCCCCCATGAGGTGAGTCTTCTCTCTGTATTAAGTGCACTTTAACTGTAGGGTCCACTACATGGAGGTCAATAGCACAAGTACACTGTGGTTGTGTAGTGGCATACTTCATTACAGGTAGTCAATATAAATTGAATGGCCACAGTTTTGAATGATTAGGTACTTTAGCTGTAGAAGCGACATTGCTTATTTGATGGTGCTCTCTCAACCCTTTTCACTTTATGGCTATGTGAAACATCAATCCCTGACATTGTTAATGGCTGTTTTGCTGTTAAGCTGTATAGACATTTGATTGCCTTGCTGGGTAGGTTGTTAAAATTAAGGAATATCATGTGCCTTTGTGTGTAAAGGTGGGAGATTTCGCCATTCTGCTACGTGCTGGGTTTGATCGCTGGAGTGCAGCCCGCATGCAGTTGTCAACAGCATTGGGTGGAGTCCTGGGGGCGTGCTTTGCCCTGTCTGCCCAATCACAGCAAGGAGCAGGTGATGGGCCATGTCCAGACTGTATACAGAAATTAAAAATATTGTTATAATAATTATTATGCAATAATATAATTACGTTCAGTAATGTGTACTGTCTAATTTTGAATTCCAGGGGAGAAAATGTAACTATGTCTGTAATTAAAGCAAAACTGCTGTGTGTTTAATAAGGCACAGAAGCCTCAAAGTTCAGGATCTGGTTTCCCCAAATCAGTTTTAAAAGTATTCTTATTATTTTCAACATTCTTACATGTTCAAACGTCTCATGTCTCCATTTTTGCTCTTTACTCCTGAAGAGAATGCCACAGCCTGGATCCTGCCCTTCAGCTCTGGAGGG
Organism: Semaprochilodus insignis; assembly: GCA_034552555.1. Classification (NCBI taxonomy): domain Eukaryota; kingdom Metazoa; phylum Chordata; class Actinopteri; order Characiformes; family Prochilodontidae; genus Semaprochilodus; species Semaprochilodus insignis. The sequence continues at coordinate 6,001,685 of CM067498.1, forward strand.
TTCCTATACATTGCCATGGTCAATGTGGTGCCTGACTTGTTGGAGGAGACCAATCCCAGGTATCTGGTCTATTTTGTTTGTTTATTTTTATTTTATTTTTATTTTTTTGATTGACATTTGGAGTGGTTTGATGCAAAATGCTTACTTCTAGATAAATGTAACAATTCTTTTTAATGGTGGAGATGGGAACCTGGTGTTGCAATGTCTGTAACACAAATATAACCATTTTAACATGTCAGCACTTGTCTTCAGTGTCTTTACATATATAACATCCTGGTAAAATAATGGTGGATCTGAAAAAGGAGGTTTTCTTTGGCCACTGTTTTGCTGTGCATTGTGCTGCATGTACTCCTCTGCCATGACAGTGAGCTAAAAGCAGAACTAAGGTAAAACAATGCCTCAGGCTCCAGACATCATATTCATATCCATAGCTTTTGGAACAAACCCTTCAGACATCTGGTTCCCATCGCCACCACAGTAAACGTTACAGAACAGCGTTTCTGAGTGACTTGGTTTATATTTTAACATTTATATTCACAGAGACATGTTGAGAAATCCATGGAATTCCCATTTTTAATGGTTCTAATAGCAATAGGAAAATCAAACTTGCAAATGTTTCCCCTTACCCCAAATGCAGGTAGTCAGTCCGGATGTTGTTGCGAGGCTGATGTAGAAAACAAGCATTGGACTAAAGCTTGGCTAAAATTCAAGATGTTTACTACTACTGTTTTGGCTTTGCTACAAGTTTTTGTCAGGTATAGATAACAGCATGTCACGCATTGCCAGGAACCCCATACGCATACATCTGTTTGAGATGACTTTGCGAGCTGATGAAAGTGTTGACTTTGGGATGCAGTTTGTTTGACTTTAAGTGAAGTGCTTCCAAGCTTCTATTACTTAGGCCCAATCCCATTTCACCCCTTGCCCCTAACACTTAGACCTACCCCTCTGTTTTGCGTGTGCACGTCTAGGGGTAGGGTTGTCCCGATTGTTGTTGAGATGGAGGGGTAGGGCGAAGTGTTGGGGCCACATGACCCTTCAAACAGAGATTTTTCAGAGGCACACTGCAAACGGAGTGTTATAAGAAAATTCCCAGAATGCCTTAAGCAGTGAGGAGCTGAACTTTACCCTCCTCTGTCCTCTCTGCAGACTGGCAGGGTCTCCTACAGAGCACTGCTAGCGGCCTGTTAATGAAGTAGTGTAGTTTTTTGTTTGTGCTCTGCGACAACTGATGACGTATCTGGTTCTTGAAGGGTTGTCCCATTTCATAGGGGGAAGATTTCAACCACTACCCCTTCTAACTCAGTTTCAAGGGTGAGGGTTACCCTAGAAAACAAGGGGCAGGGGTAAAAATAAGAAATGGGATTGGGCCTTATTAACCCTGTAGCCTTTTTGTGGCAAACTGATGTTTTAATGTTGCAGAGAATACTGCCTACAAAATACTAAATTGTCTAACATCGGAATAGTTCTGTTTGTCGTATGACAGTGTTGTAAGTAGTAGAAGCTGCACAGACACTAGCTGTTTTGCATAACATGAACTTTCTCTCTGATCCACTCAGACATTCGTTGCTGCAGATCCTGTTACTCTTTTGTGGAGTAGGGGTTATGGCTCTCCTTTCCACTATAGCAGACTAAATGGTGGAAACCCTTCCTCCTCTTTCTGAACGGAAGACCGCTGTCTACAAGGCCAGGAGGACTGATGGACAAAACACTCCACTATTTATGCTTTAAAAGAGACTCCATTTCAGACTGACCCAAAGGAATGATCAGGTGTGTGTGTGTGTGTGTGTGTGTGTGTGTGTGTGTGTGTGTGTCTATATGTGTGTATGTAAGTTCTTCCTTGTTTTGGACCTACATGTAGGCACTTTAAAGCAACGTTCTAGGCGACTATAAGCACCAGTTCAAATGGTGTAAAAGGAGGGTGCTAACAGACCCTTGGGTACTGGGCTAGGCAATTCATCCACTTGAACTGTTCTGTATTGTGTCTTTTAAATGATTTGCTCATTAGAATCTGTACACTATTGGACATTGACCAAGCTATGGGATAAGACATGCCATCAGCTGTGCCGTAACTAATGTATATACATCATAAGTAGCTAGCTGAATCACATCTAATCACATAGAGTTGTGTATCGCATCAGTGTGGTAGCAGCATACACAAGTAACTGTTACGCTGGTAATTTGAACTCTCCGTGCTCCACCCACAATTGCGTTGTTTTGGTGCAACTGCCGCAAAGTTGAGCTGGCGTTACCGAAGGTTTACAAAAGTCTCAACTGCTAAAAAATGTAACTGTCTTACTTCGGTTATATATAACACTACTTTCTTTCACTACTTGGCCTCGAGTTTTCAGTTTATAATGCCACAGTACCGAGCTAGACTATATTAATGTAGCTCATTGAAACTTGTGAGATGGGAAACGACAACAAATGTTCCACCATGCTAATGTTAGACTTGTGCATCTTTACATTAATGCTATGTTAGACGTTCTCTAAAGCTGGTCCAACTGGCAAACGTTGCAATGAAAGCAGGCGTTTGTGGCTGGAGCATGGATAGATGAGTTGAAATTCTAATATTTTGCTCCCTTGGATGTCTATTTCTTTCTATTCTCAAATGTGCATTTAGCCTGGGTGCTTCGGCAGTTTGCTTATTAAGGTACGGTACTTTGGAGGCAGGGTCAGTATTGTCCAGGTTGTCTGCTTTCTCTCAATCTTGTACTTGAGGATGCTTGATTTATAAGGAGCAGCCTTCAAGTATTTGTGGTTAAGACATATGGTCAAGCAGCACATGCACATATTAAACCACAGGCATACTGTGTCAATAGACTCCTTAACCTGACCATGAACTCCCCTTCATGTTTATTACAGGTGCAATACTTCTTCTTTTTTATATTTTCTCTTCTAGTATTATTCCACTACTACATTTCATTCATTTTTCAAAAAAAAAAAATTTAAACAGTGCTTTACGTTTCGCACAGTGTTATTTCAGTCATGTCACATGGTGTTGTTTTTAAATGGTTACGCTTTAATCCACTATGCCACTTCTCTGTGGTCTGAATAGATCATTGCAGCAGCAATATGTGTAGTATTAGCAGCTTAAAGCTTTAGAACCCTGGTTGTCCTTGCTGTGCATTACTACCTTTATTCTTTCTTTTGTGGCCTTTATATTTCACAAGGTCTTATCTGATGCAGACAGGGCATAGATCACGATGAAAATGCTTCATTGAGATTGACAATCATCTGTCCCTCTCCACCTAACAAAAAGACATGGCCTTTTATTTAAGCCCAGCACCGTATTCTACAATCTCACAAGAAAGAAAACAATGGGAAGAGCCTGCACACTGTAAAGAGCTATGTTACTGAAATGAATGTTCTGAAGATGTCAGTCATCAGGTCGAAGCAAGTTTGCATAAATGTATATATTTTAAAAAGAGGTATTTATTATATGGACAAGGTCATGTGTGAAAATGAAAGTTTAACTTTTAAATTTTAGAACACTCCCAACATTGTTATTGAAATAAAAGTGTTAATGTTTGTATTTTTATTTGATAATATACTTTGCAAAAATAACTGTGTGTCCGTGCATTTATTTATTTATTTGTTTATTTATTTTAAACATGAAACAGAACAGCAATTTAAAGTGTTTTTATGGACTGCGTGCATGCGTATGCATATATGCATGTATGCAAACCCTTTTCTTTAATGTTCAGGACCACCATAGGGCAGGTATTAATGATGTGGTGGTGGTGGTGGTTTGTTCCTACCTGGTTGGTCCACCGTGTAGATGTGAAGTCAGAGACGATGGGGGGGGGGCTGATTAAAAGTGAACAGTAAAGGTAGATGTACTTAAGCGTGTATGCATGTGTGCAATCAACAACATGGCATTCATCACACCCTGGCACCAGCTGCAATCTCCTCTACACTGAGCTGTTAACGTAACCTAATAACAGAACATCATTGCGAATGTCACAGTTCACCATCTGGAGCGGCTTAGCTTAACCTAAAGCCTCCTTCTTTGAAGTCCTTTCACCTGGGGCTGTGAAAATAGGGATAGGCAGCCTGGCTGAGTTTGATATCCGAGTATCAGCAAAAGCTAATGTACTGATATTGATTGGTCTTGGTAGTGTTTGTATGGGGTCAGACAGAGACTGCCTCTTAGGATTGGAGCTAGAAGTACTACTAACTCTTCTTAGGACTCATCTTGCACAAGGTATTTTCTCCTTGAGGTGGCAACATGTTTCTGGATCTAGTTAACATCAGCCTGGGTAGTGATAAAGCTGCGAGGCATCCGTCTTCTCGGCCGTGGTCAACAACCTAAGCTGAGGCTGTTTTCTCAGTTGTCTGAAAACCTGATGCTGTGGTGTGATGTTCTAAAATGTGGACCGCATCATATAGATAGCTGTTTGTACAGGCCTAATATTGCACTGGATGGTGTTCAACCAGAGCAGCTCAACAGCCTTGTTCCTAGAACAACGTCGTCTAGTTAGTAAATGTGGTGTTAATATAGGATATGACATCACTCAACTGTTCAGTGTTGTTCACATGTGGGAATACTTGTCGCTTTCTTTGGTTTGCATGATGTGAATCACTAAATGAAGGGTGGTTTAGTACAAGTGCAATACACTCGAGTGCTACATTGGTGTAGTGCGGTGCCACAGCGCTTATGGCAAGCACCTTCCCTCCCGCACAGTCTGGGTCTGAACTGTCATATGGGAAGCGGGGGGGTGGTATTGATTGTGTGTTCACACTTGTCCAATTTCGACACACTCTGTTTGGCAAGGGACGGTTGCCATAACGACTCCCCCGTGGGTTGCCTTCCTTTGTCCGCTGCCGTGAAGTGGCTTGCTGCGTGTGGGGAAACTGAGTGTAACTTTCAAAGATAGACTGCGCTCTTAGAGAGCATGAATAATCGCAGTCATTCAGCAACAGAGTTAACTGCTCTCGCTGGTGCTAAAACCATCGATTTCTTCCCAGATCATTATCTCCCGCATTGGAGATCCTACGTTTCCTCTGGGGGAGCCAGCTCGCTTTAAAGCGATGGTTCCGCGAAAAATCAAATTTGCACAATTTTCCCCAGTCGATCAGAATAGACATGTTCGATGTTGGAAGTTTACTGCTTTGGTTTTGTACTGGAGCTCGGAGGCTCATGTAGCTGTGAAGTAATAACAGCTTATATCCCTCCAGTTAGCAAACGGCATGACTGAATCATCCCATGCTTTACCACACTGAGTGGTTGAGTAGTCTCAAATCTCAGATTTGCTTCTGTATGGCACATTGTTATATACACTCACCGGCCACTCCGTTAGGTACTCCTTTTTTGTGTCCGCGCTCCATTTTCTCGACTCCATTTGACATATAGGCCTATGTGCACTTTAGTTCTACAATAACAGCCTGTAGTTCATCTGATTCTCTGTATACTTCATCCCCTTCCAACCTGTTCTTCAGTGGTCAGGATCTCTACAGAACCACCGCAGAGCAGGTATTATTTGGGTGGTGGGTCATTCTCAGTGCTGCAGTGGCACTGACATGGTGGTGGTGTGCTAGTGTGTGTTACACAGGTACTTGTTAAACCCCTGTCCGCTCTATTAGACACTCCTACCTTGCTTGTCCACCTCGTAGATGTACGGTCAGAGATGATGGCTCATCTGCTGCTGCACAGTGTGCGTTGCTCATCCTTTAGTCCTTCATCAGTTGTCACAGGACGCTGTTGGCTGGATAGTTTTGGTTGGTGGACGATTCTCAGTCCAGCAGTGACACTGAGGTGTCCAGCAGCACTGCTGTGTCTGATTCACTCACACCAGCACAACACACACTAACACACCCACCACCACGTCTTGTGTCATGGCAGTGCTGAGAATGACCCACCACCCACATAATAACTGTTCTGTGGTGGTTCTGTGGTCGTCCCGTGAGGGTCCTGGCCATTGAGAAACAGGGTGAAAAAGGGATTAATGAAGTATTCACAGAAACGAATTAACTAAAGTCTGTAATTGTAGAACTACGTTATTGTAAGAGGAGCTGCTGAAATGGAACAAGGAGTTGTACTTAATGAAGTGTCCGGTGAGTGTATAAATTTCAGGTTTCAGTTTCTGTTTCTGTTTTATATATAAGATGTAAGGTTACTTATATGATTGGTCTGTTTAGATAAGTCATACAGTATCCAGTATGCCCATGTGGGATTTACTAATTTGATGTGAGAGTTTGGGGATTTACATGTGACTGATGTAATTTGTGCTTCCATCCATAAGCATCTGTTACGTGTTAGTTAGATTGGATTTGTAGCTCCACTGAGACTACTGAGGTGCTAGACTACATTTCCACTCCAAACATTTTGTCATGGCAAGTAAACTAAACTTAATGCAGTCAATGTACACTGCCTGGCCAAAAAAGGCCACAAACACACTAATATTTCTTTGGACCTTTTTAGCTTTAATCATGGCATGTATCGTTCCACGAGCTTCTGCAATGTCACAGCATTTATTTCTGTCCAGAGTTGCTTTAATTTTTCCCCAAGATCTTTTATTGATGATGGGAGATTTGGACCACTGCACAAAGTCTTCTCCAGCACATCCCAAAGGTTCTTAATGGGGTTCAGGTCTGAACAATTTGAGCCCAATGAATCCTGGCATTGTCATCTTGGAATATGCCCGTGCCATCAGGGAAGAAAAAATCCATTGGTGGAATAACCAGGTGCTTCAGTATATTCAGGTAGTCAGCTGACCTCATTCTTTGGGCACATAACGCTGCTGAACCTAGACCTGACCAACTGCAGCAACCCCAGATCATAGCACTGCCCCCACAGGCTTGTACGGTAGACACTACACATGATGGGTACATCACTTCATCCGCCTCTCTTCTTACCCTGATGCACCCATCACTCTGGAACAGGGTAAATCTGGACACATGGCCTTTTTCCATTGCTCCGGAGTCCAGTCTTTATGCTCCCTAGCAAATCGTTTTTGTCGGTTAGCCTCACTGACAAGTGGTTTTCTTAAGGCTACACAGCTGTTTAGTCCCAACCACTTGAGTTCCCTTCGCATTGTGCGTGTGGAAATGCTCTTACTTTCACTATTAAACATTTCCCTGAGTTCTTCTGGTGTTTTTCTATGATTTGATTTCACGAAACGTTTAACCGATCACGATCATTCGAGATTTTTTTCTGACCACATTCCTTCCTCGAAGATGATGTCTCCCCACTGTCCTTCCACTTTTTAATAATGCTTTTTAATCATTTTTAATAATTCTTAACCTGATTTTAGTAGTTTCAGCATCTCCTTTTGAGCATCTCCTTTCTCTGCTTTGCATGCCAATAATTTGACCCTTCTGAAACAGATTCACATCTTTTCCATGACCACAGGATGTGTCTTTCCACATGGTTGTTTAACAAATAAGAAGCTACTCACTGCATCAGTTAGGGTTAAATAACTTGTTGCCAGCTGAAACATAATCACCCATGCAGTAATTATCCAATGGGAGGCTCTTACCTATTTACCAGGTATCCAGGTGGTGACATTTTTTGGCCGGGCAGTATATCTCATTTTGAGGATATAAGATTTTATTTTTACTTATTAAAGTCATTCCTAGACATTTAAGTCATTTTATTAAGGGAAAATTTGTCCTGTAGAACTGAAATTAGCTGCCAGTAGAATATGTAGATGAGATTTCTAGATGAGTTCTATTAATTATTCATCATTAATTGGATGCTAATTCAACTAAAACTGAAACACACACACACAAAAAAAATCAATGTCAGTTTGTGTATCATATTCTTAAGTAAATCTAATTTTCAGTAACCAAAATTATGCAGGCTCAGAGTGTTTTGATTGGTTTCTATCTGTTTTCACAGCCATATGTAAATACTGAAGGTACTATAGGTACTGAATTCAGTCATCCAATACTACCTAGAACCTTTAGCATTACGCTGTCCACAAATAATGCAATTTTAAAAGTTTTAATCATGCTTAATAATTTGCATAGCAAGGTTTTAACAAAGTGTTTATCGTGCATTATTACATATAGCAATGCAGTTATGCATTATTTTTACTAGGGGTGAGCCGATATGATATTCAGTAAAAGTATTGGTCCGATATTGGTCGCTTGATCGGAAATCGGAATGAAATAAAAACGGATGTGATATTATCTATTAACCTAAACTTTAATAAACTGCTTTAATAAACTTTTGCATAAAACTTTTGCACTTTAAATTTGATTTTGAGTGTTTGACGTTGCTGACCGGTTCAGTGTGTTTTAAATATCGTCACTCTCCAAAGAAAAACATGGATCTCCATTTTTGTTGATTTTTACTTTTATGCATCATTTGAACACAGCAGCTGCTGTTTACACTGTGTGAAAATTCCATGATGAATGGACCAACAGAAATGGCCTGAAATCACTTGGAGAAAAAAAAGTCTGGTTCCACTGACTTACAAAACTTAAATGAAGTTTTTGCCCTCTCCTGTAAAGTTGCCATTTTGGAGACACTTGTCTTTATATATACATTTAATATGAAGAAACTGCAGTGTTGCAGAACTGAGCCATGTTGTGGGCTGTATTTCTTCCTTTAGGCGAGAAAATATTTGTTTCACAGTTTGAACATGGTGTTAATTGGATGGTTGGGTAAAGTTCATCCAGACACATGTGGTATTAACAGCTGAGGTATTGGATTGGTATTGGTATCGGCTAAAACTGAAGGTTACAGTATTAGTATTAGTATCGTACATGAGAAAGTAGCATTGAGTCACCCCTGATTTACACATGACAGACCTTCACTTCTGTACTAATACATTTCTGGCTTCACTGAACAAACAATAAAGCCTTAGTAAACCCCACGTATGTCTTTCTTAAAGTGCTACCATTCGTTTAGAAGGTCAGTGTTTTGACACAAATTAATAATCCAGATGAATCCTCTGTCTTAATCCTGATAAGGCAGCTGAGTACTTGATTTTTGACATACACCTCCTTCACCAACCTCTTTTTCAGACCAAACCATCAAGTGCTTATCATACGCATCATATTCCACGCACTGAAGTTTATCAAGCCTGTCAGAAACACATTCCAGGTGGCTCCTCTTGAAGCCGTTTGTGAGAATGCCGAGAGTGTGGCACATGATGAGCTAGTGTGAAGAATCAAGAATAGAAGATATTCAACACTTTTGAACACTTTTTAGTGCCTGTGTTATTCCATATACGGCTGTCACAATAACCGCATTACCTATATGCTTACCTCGGTGTGGAGCTCATTACCGTCATCACTGCATTGTTTTTGTTGCTGGTGAAAGCATCACATGTATCATGTTACTATTTTACTGACAGCTTTCGTTTAGTGAGTTGAGGAAGACTAGATCGTAACATTAGCTGAGATCTGTGTTGAATGAAACTTGGTGGGTAGGTTTGACGTTGTGAGACATGCGAAAGATTAATGTTTCACACTCGGCCACACATGTGATCTAAGCAAGGATGGGCCTTATCACTGTACCTGACTGACCCAACAGACACGACATTCACCAAGCAGTGATGCCCTCCATGAGATGACCAACAAATCCATGTTTGGAAGCACTGTGGTCAGCGTCAAGATGAATGGTTTGTTGTCGCGTGTCACACGTCCAGAAGGCCTGGTGTCACTCCACCTCCACTCCTACCGCACAATCTGCAGAAATTGTGTGAGAATATTCAAGATGCATGGGATGGATTATCACAGGACACCATTAGGAACCTCTGCAGCTCCATGTCGAGAGGTCTGACATGTTGCATTAGCAAATATGGTGAATCTTAGTGGTGTCTCAAAATAGTACAGTGAGGTACAATTAGTTCTATTTAAGGATATTTATATATATTTACATATATATATATATATATATATATATATATATATATATATATATATAAGCAAGTTCCTCTGGAAGATTTACAATTCCTCTTTAACTGTGATTCGACTTCAGCTTCTGACTGTTGTACTGAGCTGATGCTTCTAGCATTTGTAGCTGCACGTGCTGCACTGTGCAATTACCACATAATAAGCACTCATGCAGTTAGAATTGCTTGAAAGTTGTACAGTCTGTACACTGGAGAGCAGAGAGTTGTCAGAATGCTAGATGAAGCATGACGTGAGTGATGGAATGAGTGATGGAATGAATGATGTAAGGGTCTTGGAGTAAGACACAACAAGAAGACGACGACCGGATCATTAGAGTCCAGAAAGCAGGAAAAATGTAGACCAAAACAGAGGAATAACAACAGAGCAAAGCCATTGCAAAAAGGAAAACCTGTGAGATGTGACTTGTCCCCCATATATTCCCAAAGATTTCACAAATAACACTCACTCTCAGAGTCCCTGTTCCCTGTCAGCGGGGTGGCAGGGCCTGCTAAATATGATATTTCAGTGGAAATAAATTTTTCATTCTACAACAACAATACAAGCGCTCCCCGGCACTACATGAGTTTGATAGATGTTTTATTTATTGCTTTTGGGAACATTTTCAAAGGACAAAGCATGCCGTAGGTAAGTGGGCCCTCAGCTGCATCTTTTGTGGGCGGTGGATTGAGCGTTTCCCTTGAGCTGCTGAACATGTTATGTTTTCCTACTTACGGTGGCAATGCCATTTGCAGCCCCTCCGACAGCAGAGTAAATTTAGAACAGTGAAAAACACGCTGAGTCTTGCAATTAATCCAATTCGAACTTTCTATTCTGTTCCGTTCCATTTAATCCCATTCTGTTCTACTGTACTTCCTTTCTCCACAATCTTGATGATGGTTCTTCAAGGGTTCTTTAGCAAAAGATCATGGTTTTACAGTGGTGCTTGAAAGTTTGTAAACCTATGAACTGGGAGTTTTCTGGAAGCTGTCCTGGCCCTGATGCAAAAAAAACAGACCCAATCCATGATACTACCACCATGCTATGTTTCCTTTCTCTAGTCATAATGCTTTCACGCCAAGAAGTTTTATTTTTGTCTAATATGTCCACAAAACATTTTCCAATAGTCTACTGGCTTGTCTTATGTGATCTTTAGCAAACTACAAACAGGCAGCGATGTTCCTTTGGTCGACCACCAGTGGGGAAGGTAACAGTGATCTTGCATTTCCTTACATTTGTACAGTCTTTCTGTGAAGGCTTAATGAACCATCCTTTTTAAAGAGTGTAGCATATTCCAGTTATTTCTGATTTAATGTTCTACTCCATTCAGTTCAAGTCATTTCTACAAAATTGTATTCTATCTTATTCGGTTCCATTCCATTCGGCCCTCCCCTGTTCTATTCCTATACATTACATTCCACTCTAGTCTGCTCCACTGTCCTCTACTGTATTCTATACTGTTCTCTACTCTGCACTGATCTTATATTTAATTCATTCCAATTAATATATGTAATATTCTGTATATTGTTGCATTCAAATCTATGACATTCTCTTAAATTCAGCTCTGTTTAATTCCATTTTAGTCTGATCCGCTATATCCTATTGAAGCCCATTCATAATCTGCTTTCCTCCATTTGATCCCTTTCCATTACATTCTACTCAACTCTACTCTAGTCTGCTCTGATGTTATCTGTACCAGTTCATCGCATTCTTTGCTAAATTGCTGTTTTCCGTTACACTATGCTCATCATTCAGCTCTATTATTCTCCGCTCTGTTGTATTCCATTGCATTCTACTCTACTCTAGTCTGCTCTATTGTAGTCCAGTTGGATTCTGTGCTGTTCCATTCCATTCCACTCTACACTGTTATTCTTTGCTCTGGTCTAATTTATTCCATGCCATTTCTTTCCGTTCTATTCCAGTCTACTGTTGTGTTCCATTCTATTCTACTCTTTTTCATTCATCTCCACTTAACTCCATTTTGTGTTCCATATTGTGTTCTATTCCACTCCACTTTACGTTACTTTGCTTTGCTTCACTATATTCCATTCCTTTCCATTTGATTAAATTCTAATTGGCTCTATTCCATTTGTTTCTGATTCATTCTCTGTGATGTTCTATTCTATTCTATTCTATTCCCACGTAGTCTACTTTGCTTTACTATGTTCATTTATTCCATTTCCATTTGATTTCATTCTTTTCCAATTCATTGCATTCCATGCTACTGTACTCTCAGTGTGTGAAATACCTCCGGGCATTCGGGACAGGGAGTCCTTTGTTAGCTGGCTACTACAGCGTTGGCTGGCTGCTAACTGACTCACCATAGCAGCACAGATGCTTGCTTCAATGGCCACAAAATGTTTGAATTAGCAGCTTTTTCGTCTTTGGTGATGTGGTATTTCACACATTAATTAGGGGCTTAAACGTCTCCTTTTTGGTCTTTTGTCTCAGATTTCTGAAATGAGTATCAATTCACTCTTTTCATTGATCTCTATGGAACTTTTCAGATTTACAGATTTGCTACAGCTATTGCTTTTCATAAAACTGGGAGAACCAATTTGCTACAGATCTGCACCTCCAGTTATTTAAGAACACTGTGGCAACCAAACTTGGAGTTTAAGCCAACTGGAACAGTGAAGAAGAGCACAAAGACTCCCAGAGTGCTGTGTGCCTCTCTACAGCCCTTGTTTAGTCTAAATTTCATCTTCAAATGTTGTCGTTTTATAGGCATAATATGTGTCACGGCATGGTTGTGTTTGTGTGTAGTGTAATTAGTGTGTTGGAAGTGTTCACCCCTTTTGTGTGGTGTTTTTATGTTGGTGACGTCCCCTCCTCCAGTTGTCCTCGAAGAGTTAGTTCCCTTCTCTGTTTGTCTCAGTAAAGAGCATTTCCTCAACAAGAAATGACCAATACAATACCACTGACAGAAGCTGGCTGATTGTGGGTGAAGCAGGTTAAGCAATAGCCTTTCCCTGAATTTGTGTTCAAGCACCTCTAGTGAACAGTATAGGAACAGCATAGCATCATGATACGTTTTCAGGGACCCCCACAGAGTACTGATTTTTAAATATTCAGGTGTCCATACAGTTAATTAGGGGTTTCCGGACCCCCTAGTAGCTCCGGGATTTTGCACCATTTCCATAGACTGGAATTTTTCAGATTTACTTCTACACTCCTCATCACAAAAATAGTTGCACCCAAAAGGAAGTATGGGATTGCAGTGCTATTGGGAAGGAAGATAAATGTTACCAGGAACAATAAATGATGATACATTTAGACTGATATGGCCAATATTTCTTGAGCTACACATACAGAAGTAGTGTCTCTCAGTATGGTGTCAGACCATATTTGATGACATAACATACCAGATGTCTTAGCATGGAGTTGCAGAGGTTCCTAATGGTGTCCTGCAATAATCCATCCCACGCAGCTTGAATATTCTTACACAGTTCCTGCTGATTGTGTGGTAGGGGTGGAGGTGGATTGACACCAGGCCTTCTGGACGTGTGATGGGTGACAACAAACCGTTCATCTTGTTGCTGACCACAGTGCCTCCACACACGGATTTGTTGGTCGGCTCCACCAAGACCAAGTGGGACCCGTCACTGACGATGACCTGCTGCCATTCTGAGTCACTCCGTGACAGTCTGGCACGACACCATCGCAGTCTTTGGCGATGCTGGCGTGGCATCGTCACAGGTCAGTCAAAATTTGGTCAGTCAGGTACATGGAACTTGAATCATTCGCATGTCTCACAATGTCAAACCTACCTACCAAGTTTCATTCCTGTGGGTTGATTCTTTTTGAATCCTTTGATAATGAGTGTATATAATGAGCAATATGCAGTATTAGAACAGGACTTATTAAGCCCAGCACGATCGAGCTTATAGGACACCCCTGTTCGATGCCACTGTCAATACCATCTCATAATGAGCTTCAGTGACATAATGAATTGGGCCTATAGCAGGGCTTCAGGGCTGCTTTTTCTGGAGGCACTGGAGCCCAACAGGAGAGTACGAGCATTACACCCTCCATCCTCACCTCAGCCCAGCTCTCCCATCTCCCCATCCTCTCCTCAGCACAGCTCTCCCATCTCTCTCTCTCTCTCTTTGACTCTCTCTCTGTCTCTCTCTCTCTCTCTCTCTCACACTTCTCCGCTGTTCGTTTCTTAAACCCAGGGCGGATGGTGGGAGAGCAGCGCGTGCGGTGGAGCGCTCCACGACTGTAGCACGGCATCGAGCTCAACCTGCGCTCGGACTCCGCCATGTCCGCGTGCGAGAGGCGCGAGAGCTTCTGAGCGTCACTCTCGCGCCCCTTCTCCCCTCCTGCAGCCTGCGAAGAGGGGGTTATACCCCCAACCGACGAGAAGATGGCCGCCATGAAGATGCTAACCAGTGCGGGGCTCTTCCTGGCGTTCTGTGCGCTCTGCTTGCTGGCCATGGCCATCTGCACCGACTACTGGTACGAGACGGACGCTCGGCGCCACCGGGAGCGCTGCAAGAATTACGCGAGCAAGCGCAACGACCCGGGTTACATTTACATCCCCAATCACAGCCTGCCTCTTCGGATGCCTCCGGACGGCGTCGGGACGCAGGACGGCGGGCCAGGCGCGCGGGCGCTGCTACCTCGAGAGAAGCGGCACCTCACCGCTGTAGCGTCGGCCATGGAATCTCACTGCAGCCGCCAGTTCAATTCAACCGTCTCTGGACTGTGGAGGAAGTGCCATCGCGAGGGCTTTGACCTGGAGACGGATGATCTTATATACAAAGGTGAGGTGTTTGTGTTTGGGCCGTTTTGGTCCACTGACTACAGCGCCACAGCTACACTCTTCAAAACAGAGAGGGTTCTTTGGTGTGGGAACATGGCAGAACCACTTGGGTCTGGGTCAGGTTGAAGAACCTTTGAATTCACTGAAAGGTTCTTGAGGGATCCAGAAGTGATGCTTCTATGGCATTGATCCGAAGAACCAGTGGAACTAATATATATATATATAT